>JASTWL010000855.1:0-72350 GCA_035220575.1 Temnothorax rugatulus | reverse complement strand
TAATGGATCTACTTGGCAGCCAGAATCCATTGTTTGTGTGCTCTGTAAGCTGCAGTGTAACAAATATATACGTATACATATATAGCGAAGTCATTTACTGATAGTATGCATATTTTTTCAGGAGCATATTGACAGGTTTTCTTGGGAGCTTATTAGAGAAGATGGTAAGAGGAAACTCGAAATCGGAGCAATTCCCTGGTAAAAATTACCGTTAGAAACAGTTAGAAACAGATAGAATTTCTGACGGTATGTAACGGAATCCTATCCGCTGTAACTGCAAGCTTGAAAAGAAAATTCTAGCCCTATCCGTTTCTGTAAGCAGCACTATTGTATCTGCAAATACAGACAGAAAATGTAACGGCGTGTTACTGTATCTAATGGAAATCTATCGGCATACAGCAATCTATAAGCTTTTGCAATAGAAAAACTTGTCTGTTTCTGTCCGCATTCTGTACGCATCAGATGCTGACGGTATCTATCCGTAATTGCGGATACCCGCATCCATCTGCATCTGTACGCAATGTCGACCTATAGGAATTTGTCTGCAACTACGGATACGAATCCTGTATGTTTCTGTCCGCATTCTGTACGCATCAGATGCTGACGGTATCTATCCGTAATTGCGGATACCGCATCCATCTGCATCTGTACGCAATGTCGACCTATAGGAATTGTCTGCAACTACGGATACGAATCCTGTATGTTTCTATCCGCAGTCTGTACACATCAGATGCTGACGGTATCTATCCGTAATTGCGGATACCGCATCCATCTGCATCTGTACGCAATGTCGACCTATAGGAATTGTCTGCAACTACGGATACGAATCCTGTATGTTTCTATCCGCAGTCTGTACACATCAGATGCTGACGGTATCTATCCGTAATTGCAGTACCGCATCTTTCTATCTATCTGCAATTAAACGTATAGAAATTTTTGCAACTCGTTTACGAATCCTGTCTGTTTCTAGTCCGAAATCTGTACGCATCGATGCTGAGGTATCTATAAGTACTTGCGGATATCGCGATCCATCTCATCTTTAAGCAAAATTTTATATAAAATTTAGATTTTAATTAAACGATATTTATTTAATTATTTATTTATTTCGTATTTTTAAAACAAAAATTAAAATACGTTAATTATATATATAATATGTCCTCCTAAAAAAAGAATTACGCTGTAAGATGCTTTGCTGTAGTAACACCGGTATGTGCTCTTTGCAGCTGTCACTAAAAACGGCTACAGCTCACGCAGCTCACAAGACCTGCTGCAGTCTCTTAATATTGTTTGCGTTCCAAAACCCATCCAAAAAAACGTCCCACAAGCACAATAATGAACGAAAGTACAGGAAATGTTTCAATATTTCCAGTAAGTTTCGAAGTAAACTGAAACGATCGATGTACGTATAAAAAACATAACTAGATCTACAATTTTGAAGGTTAATGGATGTTTGTGGAGCTTTTACGTACAGTGCTCAGCAAATATAATATATATATAAATTAAGATATATTACGTGATTAGATGCATATATATATATATGACATATTATATTGGGAGTTATTAGAGAAGATGGTAAGAGAAACTCGAAATCGCCATCACACGTAAATTACCGTTAGAAACAGTTAGGAATGGCCTTACATAAGGCCCCGATCATTATTATTAGGGATTCATAAAAAAAAGTTTCCTTATCCGTTATCTGTAAGGCACTTGTAAGGATTTACAGATAGGATGTTTTGTTAACTTTATAAATATACTTTTTTCATAAAGCATATATTTACGAACACAAAATTTCATAATGAGCCGCACGGTTTCTGACATCACCCGACATTAAGGATACCGCATCCATCTGCATCTATATCGAATTCAAAATTAGAATACTCTGTTTAAACTGAATTTGTTTTTTAAGATGATTTTTGGAAAATTATATATTTGCGCTGATTATGACATATGTAGACTATATATAACACTTACATCAAATTAAGAAGTAGTCTACCATGTAAGGCAGTTGGCTCACGATCCAGAGGTCCGAGTTCGAATCCCACCAAGGTAAGTGTGTTTTTTCAAATACGAGAAATAGTTGTATCTAGACTGCATCTTAAGAACAAATTTAGTTATAAATAGTAGTAAAATTACGAAATAAATAATTTTTTTTTATTCCGGGTGAATATCGGAAATCAGTATCTTGTATTAACAGGACTGCAATCTTAAGTCTAGTGTCTCATATTTTATATATTCATCTAGATTTTAAAATATATTCTTGAGACTTTATTTCATTAAAATCAGAAAATCAAGCGGGAGCACTAAATGACAGAATATTTTTTTAAAAAAAGTAGGAGATGTCTATGCAACCTTTCATAAAGGTCTTTGTGACAAAATAGCGGACATTTTCACGTATCTAAGACATATATGAGACATTTGGTGAGATCTTTTTTGTAACACTTTGCGAAGGTCTCTAAAAGGTATTTGTTGAGTTTTGTGCTGTGTGGGGTATTTGCAGTAAGAAACGGATAGAAAGCGTATACGCATTTTCAGTAAGAAACAGATAGAGCGGACAAGTAAACGTTACGTCGATAAATGCAGATAGATATTCTGTCAGGTTCCGCAATCAGATACGGATAGACATTCAAAACTGGTTGCGTATAGAAACGGATAGGATTCGTAATTACGTTTGCGCATAGATTCGGATAAGTTCCGTTCCGTATAAATGCAGATAGATATTCTGTCAGGTTCCGCAATCAGATGCGGATAGACATTCAAAACTGGTTGCGTATAGAAACGGATAGAATTCGTAATTACGTTTGCGCATAGATCCGGATAAGTTCCGTTCCGTTAGGAATCAGTTAGATGCAGTTAGCCTTCCCCACCGTCTTTGCGTACACAGTCTTATAGAATCTGCAACACTTTTCATCTGTTTCTATCCGTAATTGCAGGGAAAGAAACGCATAGTAAAACAGTCAGAAACGGATAGAATGCACGTTCTATCCGTTTCTAACGGTAATTTTTACCAGGGTTCCTTCAGTTTTTAACGATAATCTCCCATTGAAGCTATTTAATGAGCATACATATTCAATGCCATTATAGGACATTAGTAACAGAAGTGATATTATTACACAATTATCTGTAAGTTTATTGAATAAAATTACTTATTTAACTTTTCGAATATTTCTCAATTTATTAAGAATACTTGTAAACTTTTTTGTAATTAACTTTTTATAAAATATTTGTAGTCAATTATCGAAATATTGTAATTTTATGACATTTTTAACATAATGTTAAAGGTTAAGAAGAAAAAATTACGTTCATTATGTGATAAGATCACACATATATATGTCGACCAATCTGCTGCAAAGATGGAAATGTGCCTGAAATAGTTGTTAGTTCTGTGAGTTGTTCTGTTATGCTTATTATTTTTGTTCTTAATCTTGCAGCACCTCATACCATATTTAAAATATAATTGTTTTTCATTTTTCCTCTTTAGGTTGAAAAAACAATAATATCTAAAGTTAATGAAGAGAATGAAGCAGACCCATTACAAATAGAGACTGAAAAGATTGGAGCAGATCCATTACAAATAGAGACAAGTTCCGCAACAATATCTCGGATACAATGGTTCAGATGTAAAAAGAGATTGTTTAGATGTCTGCACATCAACTGTTAATTCTGTGAGTTGTTTTTAAAATATTGTAACAACTTCAGTTCTTGCCTTTATATTCCTGTACCAACACTGTGATGTCTGTGATATATATCCTTGTACAATGATTTGTTCCATACCTGACTAGTGAAGCAAGTCTGAAAGATGCTTATTTTGTTCCATTTAATATGTATGCGGGCCGCAGGGGGAAGTGATCCGCGCAGTTCCTTGGGCTTAACGTACCTACGGCAATACCGAGTTCCCAACACCGCGGACATACACGAACAAATATACATACATTCATACACTTACACGTTTTCGAGTTCGAAGTGATACGAGTGTACGAGTTTTATTGTGTGGTTAACTTCTGTTTGGGACGCTTTTATTGAGGCGTCCATGTTGATTTAGTCGAAGTGTCTTTTGTTTAGATGAGATACAGTTTAGATTCGGTTTTGCTACTATGACCACATGGGTTACCCCCACGGCCTTTCTTTTATTTGAATAAAAAAAAAAAAAAAAAAAAAATATGTATGCGTTATGTATGTACACATACGCGTACATAGGTATATGAATCTACTAGATGGAATAGCATGGGTATCTTTCAGATTTGCTATACTAGTGTAACATGGGACAAATCATTATTTATGGGTGTAGATGAAGAGAAGGAATAATTTTTAAAATAATTGTTTATTTTTCTCAGGTTGAAAGAAGTGCGTTGAATAATTTGGATTTAATGCAAATTAGTGCTGAAAGCGAATAGATATTTGTACACTCTCATACTATGATACAAGATGATACACTTTCGGATTGGCTAACAGAAGTGAAAAAGGACATTAGTATTCAAACTATGAAAGAGCAAAACACTGACAATACATTCTGCAGTATTAATATACGCTGTGATAGTAATATATATACGCTATGATAGTAATAAACTATTACGTCCATTTGTCTGGTATTTTAATGCTAAGATGTGTAAACGGTGACTAAGCGTATAAACCGTATTCGAACTTCCCGCGCTTGTTTGCGAGGCGCTCGCGTGGAGAACACTCGCGCCTAGCGCCACCGTGCGCCGTGATTGGCTGTGGTATGAATGATGTGATTGGCTGATGTATGTAAGCCCTGATTGGCTGAGTGAGCCGCGCGAGGGAGACACTCCCTGTTTGAATGTGAAGACGAGAGAGTTCTGTACGAGCCGTGAACGGCAATGGACGCGACCCGACTACGCGGGCAAGAATAAAGCTGTTTCGGGAGACATCGAGCTTCACCCTTTTATTTTCTCGGTTAACCTACCGATCCTGACAAGGCCCTTACAGCTCAGAAGTGGGATTCGGCTCGATATCCCCGGGTACGGGACGGTGCCGTGGAAGAATCGCGCGGAAGATATCCGCCATTGCCACGTGCCGTACAGAACGTTCGCGAAGGTAACCGCCGTTGCTAAAAGCTGTGCGGGACTCTCGCGAATCAACCTTTCGCCGTCGCTAATATACGCTGTGCGGAAGTTAACCGGTATCTCGCCGTCGCTACACGCTGTGCGGGAACCGTTCTCAACCCTTCGCCGTTGCCGAAGAGCTGCGCGAAGGTTCGCGACATTTTCGCCGTTGCTACACGCTGTGCGGGAATCGTCGCATAACCGGCTTCTCGCCGTAACACGCGGGAACCGTTCTCAACCTTTCGCCGTTGCCAACCCAGCGAGAAATGACCCATCGAATCGACGTCAAATTGACGTCGAAAACGTATATCGAAAAGTAATTGAAATATTCATCGATCTCGATTGAAATGTGGTACCACTTTCGATGACTTTTCGATTCAGAATAAATCGATTTCGACTCGACATTGATTACTATTTCCTCACTGCAGCTATTATCAGAAGCCATAAAACATGATCTTCTTCTTGTATTATACATTAAAATAAATGAATATATTCACATTCCACTACTTATATGTTCAATAGTATAGCGAAAATATATCGAAAATTATCTATTTATTTCTCCCCAATATCTTTATTAGAAGAGGATCACAAAACTTACAATGGAAATAATTTTTATAATTAATTTATTTATCTAGATAGAATTGCACATATATGCACATTTATTATTACAAACATATATTACTTAAGTCTAGATAGAGTTGCATATATATGTATTTATCATCAAAAACATATATTATTTAAGTCTAGATAGAGTTGTACATACATGTATTTATAATCGCAAATATATATTATTTAAGTCTAGATAGAGAATATATGTGGGCAGATCCATTACTTTTTGACGAAAAGTTGCGGGGGTGGGTCACCGATTTTGATGCCGATTTTTTCCTCGAAAGTACACTAGAAAAGGAGATGATCCTGAAAATTTGAGCCCGATTCGATCAAATCCGGCCGCTGGAGAATTGTTTGAATTTTGAAAAAAGTCGATTTTTCAGTCATTTTCAAAAATTTATATCTCAGCTTCTATATAACTTAGAGACTCGTTTGAGGCCGCATTCTTTTCTGTAAACCCTCTACTTTTAAGGAAAAAATTGGTCATTGGTTTACACTCAAGTCCGGCTTCACGGCGAGCTGCTAACTAAACCACTGTTTTAGAGAAATTTTGCCTATTTTTGAAATGCTGTCATATCTACAGTTTTCGAAGTAGAGGGTTGATCAGCAGCTGATATTTTTTGTTCAGGTATACTCTGAAGAAATCTACCCACTTTTTACTTGATTGCTTCTATTTCGTTAAGTTATGGCCATCTAAAGCCGAGCGATTTTCGAAAAATCGCCATTTTCAGATAGCCAGAACTTTTTTCTTTCAACTCGAAATCCTTTGAAATTTTCAGGGAATATACTTCATTATATCCTTAAACAACCCTGAAAATTTCAATTTTGGAATAGAAGTGGTTTCCGAGTTATGAAGTTTTTAAAATGTCAACTTTTCGATTTAATATGACATTTTTTGTGGTTTTATCATCAATTTTGTAAATTTAATGTAAATAACTGATATTTTTCGGAAAATATATTCGAAAATAAGGAGCAAAACGGATTGTTTGAGAAAATTGAGGGAAAAAATTAATATTTTTTATTTTGATTTATTTGTTTAAAATTGTTCAAAGTTTATAGTACTAACGTTAATACTGTTATTTTTAATGTTTATTGTTAAAGATGGTATAGTTTTATATGTTATAATATGAAATACACATGTTCTACTTATTCTATTTATACTACTTGAATTAAAAAATTTTTTTTTGTTTATTAAATGAAGTTATGCCCATTTCTATGGTGTTTTCATTTATTGGCTTATAACAATGGTGCTGTTTTGTCTCTTTAATGGTCGAAACGCTGTCAAATCTTTTCTTTAGACGCCTTTGACTTTTTTGGACTTCAGTATCAGGAACCCATAATGCTCTATAAATTGTAATTATTAATGATTCTATAATAGATGGATTTAGACATCAAATTGTACTATTTCGACCATTAAAGAGACAAGACTGCACCATTGTTATAAGCCAATAAATGAAAACACCATAGAAATGGGCATAACTTTATTTGATAAACAAAAAAAAATTTTTAAATTCAAGTAGTATAAATAGAATAAGTAAACATTTGTATTTCATATTATAACATATAAAACTATACCATCTTTAACAATAAACATTAAAAATAACAGTATTAACGTTAGTACTATAAACTTTGAACAATTTTAAACAAATAAATCAAAATAAAAAATATTAATTTTTTCTCTCAATTTTCTCAAACAATCCGTTTTGCTCCTTATTTTCGAATATATTTTCCGAAAAATATCAATTATTTACATTAAATTTACAAAATTGATGATAAAACCACAAAAAATGTCATATTAAATCGAAAAGTTGACATTTTAAAAACTTCATAACTCGGAAACCACTTCTATTCCAAAATTGAAATTTTCAGGGTTGTTTAAGGATATAATGAAGTATATTCCCTGAAAATTTCAAAGGATTTCGAGTTGAAAGAAAAAAGTTCTGGCTATCTGAAAATGGCGATTTTTCGAAAATCGCTCGGCTTTAGATGGCCATAACTTAACGAAATAGAAGCAATCAAGTAAAAAGTGGGTAGATTTCTTCAGAGTATACCTGAACAAAAAATATCAGCTGCTGATCAACCCTCTACTTCGAAAACTGTAGATATGACAGCATTTCAAAAATAGGCAAAATTTCTCTAAAACAGTGGTTTAGTTAGCAGCTCGCCGTGAAGCCGGACTTGAGTGTAAACCAATGACCAATTTTTTCCTTAAAAGTAGAGGGTTTACAGAAAAGAATGCGGCCTCAAACGAGTCTCTAAGTTATATAGAAGCTGAGATATAAATTTTTGAAAATGACTGAAAAATCGACTTTTTTCAAAATTCAAACAATTCTCCAGCGGCCGGATTTGATCGAATCGGGCTCAAATTTTCAGGATCATCTCCTTTTCTAGTGTACTTTCGAGGAAAAAATCGGCATCAAAATCGGTGACCCACCCCCGCAACTTTTCGTCGAAAAATAATGGATCTGCCCATGTATATTGTATATTTATTATCATAAAAGAACACAGATTTGACAGATTGACTTACAATTAGTGCAATTAACATAGATTCAGTGTAATTAAGATTAAGCAAGAGATATTGTAAGTTAAAGTTTGAATTTCTCAAATCAAGTACTTATAATTGAGGTTCATGTCTAATACATATTCGTGAATAAGAAAGAGATTGCCTCAAAATCTCAAAATTGAATTCTTGTGTACAGCTTCAAAGCCAAAAGAACACTTCTTAAAATATGTTAATAAACTGTGATATAAAGAATAAATTTTGTTACATGTTTAGGTTTTTTTTTTTTAATTAAGCAAATTCTATATAAGTGCATAGACATGGAACAAGTAGGAAAATCTGCAGTCCTGTCGAGAGTCCTGTCCTTAATCGAATCACCGAGCGCGTGGCTCGTAATCTGTAACGCTTTATTTGAGAAATTATTCAAATTTTAAATTGCAATATCTCGCTTAATATTAAAAATATCCAAAAACTGTAAAGGACTTTTTGACTCAGTTTTTTATATAAAATATGCGATTTTTTTCGCATTACATTAATCGAACATCTTGACTAGAATACTATACTTCTTATAATACTAATTTATTTATCTGTATCCTCTTCTATAAAATTTTATATGAAATTAGATGTATGGTTACGTTTCCTGTAAAAAAAATAAAATTGTTATATATTTTTTAAATAAAAATAGAATTCTATAATAATCTTACATTACTAACATTAGAGCCTATGCCACACAATGCAATTTTTTGTGCTACATTGCATGCGATCTAGTTGATTATTATATATAATTACTATAATACTTAAACTTTAAATCTTTTTTAGTTTGTTTTATAGCACAACGGTGCAAATGCATTTTAAATTACTTATTATTTCTGATTTGTAACGTTTCGACATATTGATGTTTATTCTATTAATTTGTAGGAAAAGACAAAAAGAAATATATGTATCTATTAATTCATTAAGATTGTTACAACTTGTAAAAGTTATTAATATGCATATATATGTATTACAGTTAAAAATTATATGCTTACTTACAATTGAGATTAAAGCCGGCTATTTTATTCCAGCCTGCGTGAGATAAGTGCAATCAATTTTTTGCGAAATTTCTACTCCGAAGCAAAAAATGTTCTCAACATTTACAAAATATTTCATTAACTATAATGTACCTAAGAAATCTATCTTCTTCCTTCCACTCAGTCACGCCACGGCCGATCATACGCCGCTTCACTTTTCTTCTTTAGAGGTTATGTTTGGCACCAGAGGTGTTCGGCCGGTTCTTAAATTTATTCAAAAGAGAAACGTATGCGCAAATTCTGCTCTTACAAAGAAGTTGCAAGTTGATTAGTTAAAAGCCATATACGAGAGCCAATTAATCAACTTGCAACTTTTCTGTATAACAGCAGAATTTGCGCATACGTTTCTCTTTCGAGTGAATTCAAGAATCGAGCCCCAGACTCTTATATTGAGCTAGAATTTCAAGCCAGAGCCATAAAAATGAAAGTAATTCTCAGATCTCAAGACGAATATAAACTCTAGCAGAGGCCCTTGTACTTTTTTGACTAATGTCTGTCTTCAAATATGGCGTCCCAATGAGAATCTCTTAAGGGCCCCGCTTGCTGGACCGGACTCCTCGCCTCGATCCTCCCTCTCGGACGCTAGCTGCCGCAGCTCTCCCTTTCCTGGCGGTGAGCTCTCCCTGGTGATCCGACTCTCGCTCGGTTGGTCTCCAGAACACGCGCCGCAACGATCAATCCGTCAAGAAAGAGGTAACGGACTCGACACGTTCGAAGAAACGCAAGCCAGTGCGGCCATGACACCTAACGACTGAGGAAAAAGGCGAGGGCTTTTTGAGAGTGGCGACTCGCGCGTCGCGCCATCTAATGTGAAACGATCGGGCGTTGTAAAACGCGAAAAGAATTCGAGCGCAATATCTGAACAAATTATTTAATTTTGCTTCCTCATAGAGGAAGCTTTGTTTTCGTAAAAAAAAAAATTTTTTTTTGTTTTTCTGAATGTGTTCAGAATGTTCTAAAACGTCGAAAAATTGCAATTTTAAAAAATGTCTGTATGTATGTATGTGTGTGTGTGTGTATGTGCCAAATTTACCCAAATTTCTATAACTTCCGCAAATATTGAGATATCGGGCTGTTTTTTTTTTTAATCGATAGAGTATCATTCAAGGAAGGTTGGTATTGAATTTGGCGATGATCGGTAAAGGGGTTCTTTTTTAAAAAAATTTTGAATTTTTTTAGAAATGTCCGTTGTTGTTCTAACTTCCACAAATATTGAGATATCGGGCTGTTTTTTTTTTAATCGATAGAGTATCATTCAAGGAAGGTTGGTATTGAATTTGGCGATGATCGGTAAAGGGGTTCTTTTTTAAAAAAATTTTCAATTTTTTTAGAAATGTCCGTTGTTGTTCTAACTTCCACAAATATTGAGATATCGGGCTGTTTTTTTTTTTTTTAATCGATAGAGTATCATTCAAGGAAGGTTGGTATTGAATTTGGCGATGATCGGTAAAGGGGTTCTTTTTTAAAAAAATTTTCAATTTTTTTAGAAATGTCCGTGGTTGCTCTAACTTCCACAAATATTGAGATATCGGGCTGTTTTTTTTTTTTTTTTTTAATCGATAGAGTATCATTCAAGGAAGGTTGGTATCGAATTTGGCGATAATCGGTAAAGGGATTCTTTTTTTTTTTAATTTTCAATTTTTTTAGAAATGTCCGTGGTTGCTCTAACTTCCGCAAATATTGAGATATCGGGCTTAATTTTTTTTTAATTGATAGAGCTATATTATCGTGCTAATTAGTAATTCGTAACCTTTTCACTAATCTTCGCTAAATTAAAAAAAACCTCCCTTTAATAATACCTTATATATAAAATTACATGTATGACTTGTACACTTTTTAGGCAAAAATTGGTAACCCCTTTACCGATCATTGCCAAATTCAACACCAATCTATCTTTAATGATACTCTATCTATAAAATAAAGTGTGCAAGTAGAAACTTGCACATTGCTTCCTCTATGAGGAAGCCAAATTAATAAATATCTACTAATAATTATGCATAAAAAAACAGGCTTCCTCATAGAGGAAGCAATGTGCAAGTTTCTACTTTTTAATAAGTCCAATTATTAACATTTATTTTATAATTGGATTTATTTTTTATTTTGATAAATGTAAATACAAATATCTTATTGTATTAATATTTAATATTAATAATTTAATTAGTTAGTTAATTTAACTTCTTGTTTAATAAATGAGCGGATGTATTGAAAATGTACTTATTATATATTTCAATTTTCAAAACAATTGTCAAATTACAAACAGGAATTTTGTTGTGACTTCTACAGTTATAAAGCATAACTATTTAATGGAAATGGAAGTCTAAAAAAATTAATATTGTAACGCAATTATTATAATGCTCAAATCATAAAATATTTACATTATCCATGTCTGCCAATACAATAATTTTTTATTCATATTGCATTCTATATAATGACAATGTTATTATATATTTGACGGGCAAATCAAAATAGCTTCGAATCGATATCGAAATGATGAAATATCGATGTCTTAACAGAAAATACATAATTTGCCTGTTTACAGTCTGGCGCGATGAATGTATGTCACAAATAATCTCTTCTTTTAAAAAATGTCTTAAAGCACAAACATCGAAATAAGCTTCAAATTTCGAGCATTATTTCGATTTGGATGTAATATCGATGATTTCGACGTCAATTTGACGTCGATTCGATGGGTCATTTCTCGCTGGGCAAAGAGCTGTGCGGAAGTTCTTAACCGATCTCGCCGATACACGCGGGAATCGTTCTCAACCTTTCGCCGTTGCCGGAGAGCTGTGCGGAAGTTCTTAACCGATTTCGCCGTTGCTAACGCTGTGCGGAAATCGTTCGACATTTTCACCTTTCGCCGTTGCTATACGTGGCGCGAAAGTCTTCAACCGATCTCGCCGTCGCTATATACGCTGGGCGGGCATCGTTCATAAATTTCGCCATCGCGCGCCGACAGACATCGAAGTCAAGATGTATACGCGTGAGCGGTTAGAAGCTCTTACGCTTGCACAGTTGCAAGCCGAGTTACGAGATCAAGGGATCCAGACTGTGCCGGAAGATCACGGCAGATGTATGGACCAGCTCATTGATCTAGCCACGAGGAGAACTCGTTCAGTGGCATTCGAGATTCCTCTCGGTTCACCCCTTTTGGACAGAACCTACACACCACGAACATCGCAGGCGGGTGAAATTCCATCAGCCGCCGAGGAGATACAGCAAGCTTTTGGATCGTCGACACCGGTGAATCACACGTTGTCGCCACCAGTATTACACAGGGTGGATGAAGATACCCCAAGAATTCACCCAGCAAACACCAAATATAAATGATATATAACGTAGGAGTAACAAATAATATAACAGGTGTTAGACTGTAGTAGCATAACAGTTATATAACTTACTTTATTATTATAATATATCTGGGTTATAAAACTATTATGTTGCTCCGTTATTTATATGTTATAATAAATACACTTTAATACGACTGCAATATTGCGTGTTATATAACAAATGTTGCGTTGATATTATATTAATGTTGTATAACATAATTTCAATTACAGCCGGAATTATATAACCTCGATGGCATGCGCCATAGCGGTGCGCGCAAGTTCGCGGTCTCTTTCCGCTTCCGCTAGTGCCATCGTGCCACGATCGTGACGATATACATTTAAAAGACCGTGCCCGTCCGTGGGAGATTGTGAACCGCGTTCGCGGGTGTCTCGTGCGCGCAACGGCTCGTCGCTCGTGAAAGGACGCGACGCCGACGAGAGACGGTCGATGGTCGATCGAGGACGTGGCTTTGATTCGCCGGATTCGCCCTCATACGAGAGATAACCTACTTGAAGGTATGTATATGTACGTTAGAAGCTATATAATTCGTGGAATTCAGAAAGTTCAGATTCAGAATCTGATAAAACTGCAGAGAATCGTAGACCCCCACCTAGTAAATCCTTGAACAGGCGCGCAAAAAGCGAAAGAGAAAGTCAGAGTGCGAAAGAAGCATATCTCTGAATCTTCTGATAATAGGCCAGTCAGTAAAGACACTAAAATTCGAAAATTTAACTTTAATTACAAAAGTTTTCAAATTTTGATGGTATCACAATTTGTTGTGCCCGTGCTGTCCTCGTGTCGCGCGTATATGCGAGTCGCCCGTTATTTAATGTCGCGTCGCGAACCGTCCTTAGCGACGGATGCTTGTTTACTAATATTGATTGCGTGATGCTCAATTAACTATTGATTTTCCTGTTATACCTGATGTTCAGATTTACTCTGGGACGCGTCTCGTTCGGACGTGTCGTCCCGAGCTCCTCTATTATACCGAGAGTCGTAATAAAGAGCTACTGATTTTCTAAACGAGTCATCTTATTTGTGCGAGAGTGCCGTGACACGCGCCGCGAGTGTGAAAGTGAGTGATTGTGTGGCGAACGCTCGTCGGCGCGTAACATTTTTGGGGGCTCGTCCGGGATCGGACGAGCAACGAGCAAGATGGATACAAGGAACACACGGAAGAGGCTCCGGCTGGAGACGCCTCACCGGGATACCAGCGAGACGCCGGCGATTGCGTCACTCACTGAAACGCTTCAGACCGTAATACGGGAGGTCCGACTCCTACGTGTGGAGCAGGCCCGGCGTGAGGAGGAGTTCGCGGCGACGATTCGCCGTCAGGAGGAAGAACTCCATCGTCTACGCGGGATGACTCAAAACCAGCTAAGTCACTCCAATTTTAGTGCGTCTCGAGATGTGCGATCGCGGGGGGCAGCCGGCGAGGGGCCGCGAGACGCGCGTGAAAATGTCGCGCGTCCGACCGGGAGAAACGCGTCCGCGGGGGACGCGAGTGAAAACGATACACGCCCGGCCGTGAGAGGCGGAATCGCGGGAGTCACGCGCGGAAATGTTGTGCGCTTGACCGAAAGAAACGCGTCCGCGGGGAACGCGAGTGAAAGCGACTCACGCCCGGCCGAAAGAATCGAGGCCACGAGTGACGCACAAAGAAATATCGCGCGCTTGACCGAAAGAAACTTGACCGCGGGAAATGCGGGTGAAAATTTGTATCGGGTGGGCTCAAACGTGGCTAGCGTCGGGAATCAGATTTCGTACGCAGGAGACGCTGCCGCGGGAGCGGGCCCCGGGCTCGGCTATAAAGTGAAGCCCGATACGTATGACGGGACAGTCCCACTTCATGAATATCTGTCACAATTTAATCTAATTGCGCGAGCGAATTCTTGGAATAACGCGACGAAAACTGTTGCGTTAGCCTCGAGTCTGAGGGGAAAAGCGCGCTCCATTTTAGAGACCGTGCAAGATGTCGACCGTCTAGATTTTGCGGAGCTGAAAGCGAAGCTCGAGCTACGTTTTGGGGAGGGTCATTTAACGCAGAATAGTTACTCTGCTCTCACCAATCGCAGACAGAGATTCGGGGAGGATCTAGCTACTCTCGGTTCCGATATTGAGCGTCTATCTCGTCTTGCGTACCCCGAGTGCCCCTATGAGATCCGGGACAAGATTACTTGTTCGCAATTCGTTTCGGCTGTGTCCGATAATTTTGTTCGACGTACGTTGCAAATAGAGGGGATAACCTCATTAAGTCGGGCAGTCGAGCGAGCAAAAGCATTGAAAATAATTCAAGGGGACAATTATGCTCGAGAGAAGGAGAAGGCGAATAAAAGTTTTCCGAAGGAGGGACAGAACAATAATTTTAATGGGAAAAAGGGCACGGAAGGGAACGGGAAACAAGCTGAAAAAGGAAAAGATGAGCAGAGGGGAAATTCGCGTGGCAGCAAAAGCGCCAGTCGCGGTGAGTGTTGGACCTGTGGTAAGACCGGACATTTCCGGTCCGAGTGCCCGCAGGAAAGGGGAAACACGGTTTAGTCAAACTTGGCGGGGAAGGTTTGGCTCGTATTGTTAATACCCCGTTTATTTTTTCTGAAAATGTTCTGTTAAATAAAACCGGTTTTAAACAAAGTAGAATTAAGCCTTGTTGTTATTTTTGTTATGATGGAAAAATTGATGGGAAAGAGTGTTCTTTCAAGGTTGATACGGGCTCTGACGTATCCATTCTCAGTAAGAGATTCGTAGAAGCAGGGAAGGGAAAGCTCCCTTTTGAAGGGATAAATTTGAGATATCCTACCGGGGAGAAAGTTACAATAGAGTGTAAAGTAGAAGCTAAAGTGGAAATAGGAAAATATTCTTTTGAGATCCCCTTGCTTGTTGCTCAAATTAATGACGACTGTATTTTAGGAGTGGATTTTCTTAAAAAGGCGAATTTGGAAGAAATTTTCGATCCTGCATTTCAGACTGCAGGATCGGGAATACAATTAGCTCGTATTGAGAATATTCCAAATAAAGTCTCGTTTTCCTTGAAAGAACTCTTCGAGAATAATTCTGTGAATCTTGATACGACTCAGAAAGAACTTTTTGCTGAATTTCTTGAAAGATTTTGCGATGTATTTTCCGAGAATATTGTTGCGGGGAATTGTAATGTTATCGAACATGTTATAAATGTACAAGACTCTCTCCCCAGAAAACAGGTACCCCGACGAATTCCTTTTCAAATGAGAGGGGAGGTGGATAAAGTTATCGAGGAAATGAGGGCTTGTGGAGTAATCGAGGAATCAAATAGCCCCTGGGTTTCCCCTGTTGTATTGAGGCGGAAAAAAGATGGAACACTGAGGTTTTGTGTGGATTACCGATTTGTAAACGCCTTAACGGAAAAAGATTCATATCCCCTCCCCAGAATCGACGATATATTTGATCATCTATCAGGTAACGTGTGGTTTTGTACTTTAGATTTGAAAAGCGGATATTGGCAAATTAAAATTCGTCCTGAGGACAGAGAAAAGACGGCCTTCTCTTTCGGCAGAGGACTATGGCAATTCACGGTGATGCCTTTCGGGTTATGTAACGCTCCGGCAACTTTTGAACGCCTAATGGAGAAAGTCTTGCAAGGTTTACTATTTAAGATTTGTTTGGTTTATCTAGACGACATAATAATTTTCGGGAAAACTTTTGAAGAAATGTTAAGGAATTTAGAGAAAGTATTCTTACGCTTGCAAGAAGTAAATTTAAAGATAAATCCTAAAAAATGTGTATTCTTTGCAAAGAAAGTAAAGTATTTGGGCCATTTAGTTTCGGCCGAGGGAATTTCCACAGACCCTGAAAAAGTCGCTGCCGTGGAGAAATGGCCAGTCCCTCATACGAAGACTCAATTAAGGAGCTTCCTCGGGTTTTGTTCTTACTATCGGAAATTTATCAAAGGTTTTTCTTCGATAGCTAAACCTTTATATGTGTTGACGGGAAATCACGTTAAGTTTACTTGGGATGGGGAATGTCAGAATTCTTTTGATGAATTGAAGCAAATGTTAACCTCTCCCCCGATTCTTTCTTTTCCGAAGGGAGAAGGCGGTTTCATTTTGGACACTGACGCCTCCAATATAGGAATTGGCGCGGTTTTATCGCAGGAACAGGAGGGGGAGGAGAGGATCATTGCGTATTTTAGTCGTGTGCTCAACAAAGCTGAGCGGAATTATTGCGTGACTCGTCGCGAACTTTTAGCGATCGTTGACTCTATTAAGTTTTTCCGCCATTATCTTTTGGGTCGTGAATTTTTGATCCGTACGGATCATGTTTCTTTGCGTTGGCTTATGTCTTTCAGGGATTTGGATGGACAGTTGGCTCGTTGGCTGGAGAGACTCCAGCAATATCAATTTATTGTCACGTATAGGAAAGGACTTTCTCACAAGAATGCCGACGGGCTGTCGAGACGGTCATGTGAATCGGTTGGTTGTGAATATTGCGCCAAGGTGGAAAGGAAAAATTTCGTGGCGTTGGAAAAAGGACTCGCCCGCATTGAATTAACGACAAGAGATCCCATAGAATGGAGTCGTGAACAAAGGACAGATCCGAGCATTTTAGTTATACTTCGTGGAAAGGAAGCAGGGGTTCGTCCGGCACGAACCGAGATAGCGGCGGAAGATGTTTCCGCTCAAATTTATTTGTCTTATTGGGATGCTTTGGTACTAAAAGAAGGAATACTCTATAAGCGATGGGAAGCTCCGAATCTTCGATCCAGTTTTCTTCAACTTATAGTTCCTCGGAAGCTTGTTAAACGAATACTGGAGGAGTTACACGACTCTCCGTCCGGAGGTCATTTTGGAATAAATAAAACCTTGGAAAAAATTCGGAAACGATACTATTGGGCAACCTGCAAACAAGACGTGGAAGACTGGTGCAGAACCTGCAAAGTCTGCGTTGCTAGGAAAGGGCCCTCAGGGAAAGGAAAATCTCCTCTACAAGTTTTCAATGTCGGAGCTCCATTGGAGAGAGTTCAGATGGACATTCTGGGTCCTCTTCCGTTGACGAAATCTGGGAATAGATTTCTTCTTGTCATAGTGGATTGTTTTACAAAATGGGTGGAAGCTTTCCCCTTGAGGAACATGAGGGCTAAAACGGTAGCAGAGATCATTGTAAACCAGTTCGTTTCTAGACATGGGGTGCCTACTGAGGTACATACCGACCAAGGGCGGAATTTTGAATCAAGACTCTTCTCGGAATTGATGAAGCTGTTGGAGATAAGGAAAACAAGAACTACAGCTTTATATCCTCAGTCCGATGGACAAGTAGAGCGACAGCATCAGACCATAACTAATTATCTAGCGAAGTATATTTCTGAAAATCAAAGAGATTGGGATCAGTGGATCCCCATGTATCTTTTAGCGTACAGATCCTCGAAACACGAGTCAACTGGACTTACTCCTTCAGAATTATACTTTGGCCGAGATCTCAGATTACCTACAGACTTGTTGCGAGGGAATCCTTCGGAATTTCATGCTGAGGAGCCGCCACTGGTCGGAAATTTTGTTAGAAATTTGAAAGAAAAATTAGAGAGAATTCATACTAATGCACGGAAACAATTGGATTTGAAATCGGCTCGAATGAAGGCTCGCTACGATCGTGGAGTTAGAAAGGTTCTCTTTCAGGAGGGGCAGAGAGTCTGGTTTTTCAATCCCCGAAGAGTTAAGGAGAAGGCTCCCAAGTTGCAAAGCAATTGGGAGGGACCCTTTTTGATAATTAAGAAACTCAGTGACGTGGTTTATTGCATTCGGAAATCACCTCGTCACAGGAGTAAGGTTGTACATTCGGATAGACTAGCTATGTATTCTGAAAGGAAATTGGGTTGAGCAGTTAGAGTAGGTCGGAGCCCGGAGGGTGGGTTATATTTATTGACAATCGTGTTTTCGAAATGAATGGTTAATAAATATTCTGAGGAAATGGGTTCTGGTTTTTCTTTAATGTTTTAATGTTTGGTTTTCCGTTACTGCGTTTAATGTTCTTTTCCTAGAGGGAGTCAGTGGTGCTCGAAGAGGGGACCATGGCAGAACATCGGCCGAAGACTCCTCGAAGGAAGTTTTTTTTTTTAAGAAGACTGCCTCGCTCACGGTTTTTGAGCGTGGTTTTCCCGTGGGACGTTGAGCAAATGCTGAGGCAGGGACTCGGGGTGTCTGGAAAGACGTTGGGTCCACGCGAGTTTCCCCCCCCCCCTTGTCTGAAGATTTGGGACGGCGTCGCGGGAAGCCGACAGCGAGGGATACGCCGGGAGAGCGGTGCAGAAGTCATCCTCGGACCGTGGAGGGGGAGCCTGGCCAGCTCGCCCCAGGGGAGGTTCGGGAGGAGACTGGCGTGCGGCTACCGGGGGCCAAGAGAAGCAGAGCCCGGTAACTTGGAGCAGCAGCTCGAGGAGGGCAAGGATTGTTTCGGCGCCCTGGGGCGCACAAAAGAAGCTACCGCAAGTTGACTACCCTCCCGGATTGTCTGGGGCGACAATCTTGGAAGAGGGGGGGTAGTGTTGTGCCCGTGCTGTCCTCGTGTCGCGCGTATATGCGAGTCGCCCGTTATTTAATGTCGCGTCGCGAACCGTCCTTAGCGACGGATGCTTGTTTACTAATATTGATTGCGTGATGCTCAATTAACTATTGATTTTCCTGTTATACCTGATGTTCAGATTTACTCTGGGACGCGTCTCGTTCGGACGTGTCGTCCCGAGCTCCTCTATTATACCGAGAGTCGTAATAAAGAGCTACTGATTTTCTAAACGAGTCATCTTATTTGTGCGAGAGTGCCGTGACACGCGCCGCGAGTGTGAAAGTGAGTGATTGTGTGGCGAACGCTCGTCGGCGCGTAACAGTATATTGGGTGAGTTGAAATAACAATAAATCTCATTTTGCAACCATCCCCGAGGCCCGGAACATGTTAAACATTGCAAAAAAATGTTAATTTATTATAACTTTGCGAAAAAAATTGCAAAAGTCCTGCAAACTTAAAGCAATGTCTATTGTAATATTTTCCACAATGTGTTAGATTTGCAACCTATTTCGAGACGCGCAACATTGAAATTTATTGTAAAATAACGTTTTTGTTTGTAACTTGGAGGAAAAAATTGCAAAAGTGCTGCAAACCGATAGAATAACTTTTACAACTGCCCCGAACAGCTGTACCAATTTGCAACCTTCTATGTTGCACGCAAGTGGCTAGGTATGGGGCGTCAAAACAAACCCCCACCACCGACCCCTCCGGCGCCAGAGGCGTGGCCAGACGGTCTGCCCACGTGACCTCGGAGCGCTCTGATTGGCTGCCGTGAGAGGGTGGGGGTAACGAGGTAATTAAATGGAGCGTTTTGATTGGATACCCCATACCTAGCCAGCGTTTTGATTGGATACCCCATACCTAGCCAGCGTTTTGATTGGATACCCCATACCTAGCCAGCGTTTTGATTGGATACCCCATACCTAGCCAGCGTTTTGATTGGCTCCCCCCGCCTAGGATGTCTAGCGTCTAGTGACTTTTTCGAGAATGCACGTGGCGTGGACGACAACGAAACAAAAATGTCGGATCAAAATAGTAACTAAATGGCGCGTTCTGATTGGATACCCCATACCTACCCAGCGTCTGATTAGCTCTCCCGCCTAAAGGGTCCAGCGTCTTTTTGGGCCTGCACGTGGTGGACGACGCTAAGTCACAAGGAAAAATAGCGGAAGTGTCGACCAGCGCCATTTTGGCGGGAGCACGTGGTAGACGACGCTAAGCTAAAATAAGGATATGATGCTAAGATGCCGAAAACGGAAAGTGGAATTTTTATGTTTTCAGAGAATAGTTTTCATGATTTATGACCGTGTTCTTTTAGGACTTGGGTCTGGACAAGGAGTTTTCGAAACAATGAAATACGTGAAACTTATTTTCTGGAGAAAGGAGAGGGTAAAACAGGAACGTACAGGTTCGCTTTATGACGTGATGCAACTATTTTAACGTAAGAGAAAAAGGAATGAATAAATAGACGGAGGGGGTTGAAGATACACACACAATGTTTATTACATAAAATAATACATTGATACGAGGGAATAAGTATTTCTTTTAATTATTCTTAAAAGTACATGCCTGAACATGGCAACATTCAACGTGAGGTTTTACGCATGCGCTTTTATTATGAAGAAAAATTTTACGAAATAATTTTACAATCAAACGATCATTGCGTTCGCAATTGTCGCTAAACAGATTAAGAAACTGACAAAGATTATAACCGCTACACATAAAATATAAAAATACACAGCAGTATTGGCCGCAAGTTTGAGAGAGTGTTCCTTGTAGTGTTACGGTGTTCCATCGATGTGTAGTGGAATTCCGACGAAGGCGTAAGAGGAATCTGGAGTCTAAAGGCGGTAGTCCGTAGCTATCGAAATACGTTCCTGCTCCTTGCTCGTCGACGTAAAAAGCGACCCAATGTTGGCCAGACCGATCGTGTTCGTCCGTATTAGCGACGATGGCTGTCGACCTCGTCCACACCCTCGGCAGTCTGTCGGCAGGATAGACGCCCGCATATCTGACACTGAGATGATGCAACGCTTGTAAGATTTCTAGCGAGTTCATTTTCTACACAGCGAGGTGGTGTTCGCACGAGAGGAATTATTTGTATAATTTCGGAGTTTACCTCTTTCGGAGTTGTCGCACTAGTGTTCTTGGTTGGTGACGGGCGTATCGGTAAGTTATTGAAGTTGTATTCTTTTCTTACGCCCTTTATTGAATAATAGGCTTTTGCTACTTCTCCTTCCTCCTCTTTCTCTTCTGTCTCGTTATTTTTTTTTTGCCACTGTTTTATTTTTATAGCGATGTCACCGTCGGTTTTTCACCTTCGTCGTTGTCGTCGTCGTTGTCGTCGTCGCTTGTGACCAAATTTACGTAAGAGAGATTAGTATCGTAGCTCGATTCGATGCTGTTGCTGCTACTACTGATGCTGCTGCTGCTGCTGCTGATGCATTTGCTGTTGGTTCGCAAGACTATCCAGCGTTTCAATTTAAAAGCGTTGCGTAAGGCACAAGCAATTTTGTCCGTAGTCGAAACACGAAATCCGTGATGTGTGCAGCGTTGACTGTACTCTAGGGCCTCCGGTAAACTTTTGAACGGTGGAGAAATTTTTTCCAGATTATATATGTTTCTGGAAAGTAGTTGACTCAAGTAACGAGCCTTTTCCGCGCCTCTGCAGTAGATGTAACGCACTTGTCGCATAATTTCTCGCAGATGTAGGGTGAAACATTTGAGATCGGTTTCACCATCAAACCACTCGATTCCATGATAATTTCGCGAAAGCCAGTTATTCTCTCGTCTTGTCTTTTCGGGTAGATCGTCAAATGGAAAGGGCGGCGACATAATCCAGTGTCCGGTGATTGCCGCGTTAATCGCGACAACTGCGACTTCTTTCGGAATAAACTTTCCGTTGACATCACGGAAACCTTGTATATCGATGGCCAGATCCATAGTTTAAAATGTACTCTCTATTTTTTCAAGCGAAGCGTCGACGTTCGTGGCTCGAGTGAAACTGAATCTCTCCCTTTTTGCAGGATTTTACGCAGAAAAATGACGATGGGTAAAATATGTAGTGGTGGGGGGGAGGTGAAAAATAAAGTATGTGAAATATTATTTGTCGACATTTGTCATTTATCCGGCAAAGTCGACGATGATTTGTCGAGAGGAGTCGATTTCTAGAACATTATCGAACTCGGCGTAAACGATACAATTAACGGTCGCGGTAAGTGCTTTTTCAAATCGCACTTCTAATCGTAAACTGCCATGTTTCACAAGATTCCAATGGCCGGCGCAATTGGCGGATAAGTCGGGTGTAAGATCAAAGGCGAAAAGTGTAAATCCTTCAGCGTAATCTTCTCTGCTTATAGAATTACCCTCGTTCAAAAAGTGTATGCCGGTTCCCGAAAAGAGAGTGTGATAAGCTTCGACGTAGAGTGGCTCGTCTCTCGAGAAGCTCGGCTGTAGCGGTCTACTGGGAATTTGTATACCATCGGCGTACAGCGAAAAGAAATTTATACCATAGTTTTTGAAATTAAACGGGTTTAATTTTCTATCGCCATTAAACGCCCTGTTATCGACAAAACCGACTATTATGCGTTTCGGCAGTTGACCGAGTATTACATTGTCTATCGATTCTCCTACAAGACCCGCGTGAATCGTAAATGTTTTAACTTCGACTCTCGTAAGGGGATATTTGGCGGTAGTTTTGCTCAACATTCTCGCATGCGCGAGTAAAACGCCAGGGCTTATTTTTGCCCTTCTCACGAGCAGACTGGCGTCTAGAATGCGTATTTTCGACGTCGAAGTATTTTCCATAAGGCAAAACGAATCTTTCGAACGAACAAGTCTCATTCTAACCTCCACACCGTTAATTAAAAACTTATCTTGATTGAAAACGTCGCAATGAAGATGACCTATGAGATCTAGCGCATGTCCCTCGTGAATGTAACGAGCGCGTCTCACGAGAGCCGGATTTGGTGTTTCTGAATCTACGAGTGCGTCCATGAGTCCGGGGGTATCCATGTCCCACAGACAAGAGGTCAGATGGGAAGTTTTTGCGGGTGAAGAATAATTTAACAACGCCTCTATGTACGCGCGGTACGCGTAGGCGTTGTTTGGGGGCGAGACGAGCTTTTGATTGAAATATACGTCGATTTGATTGAACATGGAGTGTAGTAAATGATTTACAGGGCCTACTTTGTACACAATTCCGCCTGATGCGGATGTTTGGCCGTCGCCACCACCGCCTGCTAGGGGAGAAGTTTCTACGCGTATGCGAAGGCTCAACATGGTGTGCGTGAGGTCCAGGTAGTCTTCTCCGTGACCGGGTATGACGAATTCTATAGGCGCGTCGTCCCCGAGGGAGGTTATGGGCTTGTAATAGATCCATTGCGAGCTCTCGATACTAGTTTGAGTGGGCGGCAATGAGAAGAAATCGAGTTCGCTTTTTAAACACTCTTTTGAGTGCGTGTGAAGAAAAGACATGCTTATCCTTCTCCTCCGCTCCTTGAATTCTTGCTTCGTGTGCGCGCGCGACGATTAAGAGAATATGTCGGATACGCTGCGTTTCTTGACGCTGACTCGACGACGACGTTGTCTCGTAGCGGTAGATGACTTTCTGTTTACAGCACGAGTCTTCTTCTTCTTCTTCGATGATTTTTTGATCGATTTCTCTTTCTCTGCTTGCTCTTTGACGATTTTCTTTTGACTGTTTGACGACGACGTTTACGAACTGCGACGCGACTGTCGTGGATGCCGAGGGGAAACTGAAACGCTGGATTTTTTGCGGATACTTTATATCCCGATCCCTTCATCATGCCGCTTATCTTCTCCTGGGCTTTTCTTTTAAGATTTCCACTTGATTCTTTGAAGCGAGTTTTGAGCGCCTCCTTCAACGGTGTATTATTTTCGACATCTTCCATCACATTGATACCCGCGCGTAAAGCTTCTTTACCGACCGCTCGCGCGCCTCTACTTAGGTAAGGCAGCACCTTTCTGAATAATCCTCCGAGAAAACTACCGATTCCGTGACCTCGTTGATAGGGTGCTCCGACGAAAACTCGTGGAATTCCTCCGCCTCGTCCACTCTGATGTGAATCGTAATATTCGTAGTCCATGGCTCTGAATTTAGTTTTTATTTTTTTTTTCGACGACAACACACCGCGTTGTTACCAGTGATGGAAAGTTGGATAGGCTGGACGCAGCGAATTTCCCCCTCCACTACGCACACAGAGCAACGCTCGGTCTATCGGTGTGTCGGCAGCGCTCGGCAGTGCCGAGCGAGAGGGGGAATATTACTCCCTCCTTGTCGCTCTCACTTAGCTCGCGCGATCGTCGCCCGCCGATGAAAAAGTGGGGAGTCCAGTAACGTACATACACCGCGTGGCGTGGCGCGTAGATATATGCACGTCTAACCGTTAATTTAGGCGGGAATCGACGGAATGCGGCCGACAGGGGCAATAGCTAGGTTATAGGTGTATAGGTAAGTTTAGGTAAGTATATTGTAATAATTACATATATATATATATTTTTTTTTAAACATGGATAAAGGAGCTATCAAAAAAAGTAGAGTTCGGAAATTCCAGACATCATGGTTAGATGAAGCGATCTTTAAAGGATGGTTAGCTCCCCATCCTATTATAAAAGATAAAGCATTATGTTCATTGTGTAATAAAGCTATCGTATGCATTAAAACACATTTAATTCTACATTCGCAGTCAGCCTCACATATTCAAAAAGCATCTTATCAAAATTTACGTCAAGAAACAGTAGAAAATAGTACAAATTCTCTTTCTCATAAAGATAAAGTGAAACGCGCGGAAATAAAATTCAATGCCTTTCTTGCTGAACATAATGTTCCCTTTCAAATCGCGGATCATTTAATTCTCGTAATGAAAGATATGTTTACAGATTCCAAAATTGCATCAGATGTTTCACTCAATCGACATAAATGTAAAAACATTATTACACAAGTAATAGCGAAACGCGAAGTTGAAGAAACTATTAGTAATTTACAAACGTCAAAATTTTCTATTTTAATAGATGAAAGTACTGATATTACAGATACTAAAACCATGTGTGTTCTTGTTCGATATGTTTCACCAAAAACTAAAAAAGTGATGACACAATTATTAGATTTAGTTCCTTTAGACGCTAGAGATTGTTCTGCTGCAAAGCTTTTCGAAATTTTTAAAAATCTTCTTAAAGAAAAACAGATTCCTTTAAAGAATGTTATTGGAATGGCAAGTGACAATGCATCTGTAATGGTAGGATGCAATAACTCTTTTATGTCGCGTTTAAAATTAGAAATTCCGGGCTTAGTAACATTAAATTGTATATGTCACTCATCCGCGATTATAGCTAGTAAAGCTTGCCATAAATTACCGCAATCATATGAAACTTTAATTCGAGCCGTTGCTTCGTATGTCTCGGGTAGTGCAAAGAGATGTGCAATTTTGGGTGAATTTCAGGAATTTTTTAACGGAGAAAGAAACAAAATTTTAAAATTATCAAATACAAGATGGTTAGCTTTATATCATTGTGTAGTCCGGTTACTTAACAATTGGGAAGCTTTAAAAAATTATTTTCTTTTGGCAGTAGTAGAAGATAAATTAAAATCCGCTGAAACAATTTTGCAACAATTAAATGACTATACGATTAAAGCATATTTATTATTTTTAAAATACGTATTAAATTTTTTAATAATTTTAACGCCTTTTTCCAATCTCGCGACATTTTAATTCATAAAATATTTGAAAGTAGTCGACAAATAATTATTGATATCGGTAAAAATTTTCTTGTACCACAGGCGTTAAAAGATATAAATAATATTATTTTAGATAATCACATAAAAGATGTCAATGATATATATGTGGGACCTGAATGCGAAAGCCTTTTACAGACATTACCTTTAGAATGCGCGCAAGGAATTAAAAGAGATTGTTTAAATTTTTATGAAACTTCACTTCGCGAAATGTTGAAACGTTTACCGTATAATGATGTTATTTTTGAACAATTAATGTTTTTACAGCCAAAAATTGCACTTTACTATGAAGGTAGAACAAAAATTATAGATTTGACTTTACTTGCAACGCGTATAGGATGTATTGATATTGAAAAATTAAATTTTGAATGGAAAAATCTACCTTCTATTTATAATGATGTTCAGAAAGCTCAGTTGGAACTTTTAGAAATTAGCGATATGTGGAAACAAATATTTGAATTTGAAGATATTAGCAGGGGAAAAATGTTTCCAAATTTAGAATTATTAGTTCATTCAGTTCTTTCTTTTTCCCATTCAAATGCCGAAGCCGAACGCGTTTTTTCCATAGTAACAGATGTAAAAACTAAGAAAAGAAATCGATTAGCAAATAATACTATTTCTGCCGTTTGTAATATTCGATCTAGTTTCCAGGCTAAAGGCATTAATTGTACTACTTTTGAAGTAGAATCCGAACACCTTAAATTATATTCATGGAAAAATTTAAATGCATCCGGTAGTTTATAACAATAATTTTTTTATTTAATTATATTTTTATTGAATTTTTTTTATAAATCGCATTGTGATGATGTCTGGTCGGTGCATGCTAGAAAACGATATGTGATATATTGTTTTAATAATATGTTTTAATAAATGTTTAACTTTTTTTAGTTTTATCTCATCACGCACGCATACACAACGTGCGTCGGAAATGTTCCTGATGGACATAACATTCGTTAATTTTATTTTTTCTTAATAGAAATGTGATTTTGTTTTAGTTTGTTTCAGTTTTTTAAGTTTTCAAGATTTTCTGGATTACAGCATGTGATATTTATTAAATGACAAAATATATGTATTATGAATGTGATACTAGATTATTAGAGTATTAGGTTAGTAATACAATATGTGATAACAGAATATTATATTTATTTCTTTTATTTCACTAAATTATATTAATTTTTGTTTAATTTTTTAAAGATATTTTTGATTTAAAAAATGTGCAATATTTTTGTTATACAGATACTGGTAAGGTTTTTGGCAGTTTTCCTTACCCTTGCAATAAATGTTGGTATCTGAAGAGATTTCTGCCTAATAAAATGATGTTTCATTACACAAAATTTTGTGTTTATTTATTAAATTATTTAACACCTATTTCCCTTTAACTCCTATATTCTAATATTGCATATATCATTTTATGTTTAATACGTTAAAATAATAGTACATTTTTTATATTAGTTAAACAATAATAAAAAAACTTGCACATTGCTTTCTCATAGTTTTGAAGTGTGCAAGTAGAAACCTGTAATTGAGCCTGAAGCCTGTTTTTTTATGCATAATTATTAGTAGATATTTATTAATTTGGCTTCCTCATACAGGAAGCAATGTGCAGGTTTCTACTTGCACGTTTAACAACTATGAGGAAGCAATGTGCAAGTTTCCACTATTGAAATTCTAAGACAAAACATTTTTTAAACGTACTTACTAGCTTGCATTTTTTGCTTATAAACTTAAAATAATAATAAAAAAGAGGTTTTTCAGATAGTTAATTATGTTTTTATTGGTTACAATTTATGAAATTCAAAATGTAATATTTTACAGAATAAAAAATAACATTACAAAAGTGAATAAATGCGATACAAAATATTAAAGTAGGTAAATAGTTTATATTGTTTCTTTACATAATGTTTAAATTTAAATGTTTAAATCTTTATATTTTAAATATTTTTTTAAACTTCTTCTTCGAGTTCATTTTCTACTAAAATCGTAGGGGAACAATTGGAGCAGTTGTCGCCGTTGCATCCTGAGCAAGCTGGTGAACAGAATATAATTCCGTTTTCCTGCATCCGCAATTTCCTCCACATCCTGATTTGCATTTGCAAAAGATAATTTTTATAAATTTTTCAGGGGCAGGTTGCTGATTCATGAGATTTGGCATTAAAAAATTACCAATTTTCCACCCCTATTCGTTTGGTATCAAATTATTACCTAATCGTAATTGCGTTTGAAGATAAACTTTTTTTAAGTGTTCTACAGCTGCATCTACTGTGCACGGTAAATTGAATAATTGTACCCGAATATTTTTTCGTTATGGCTGTGGTAAAGCATTGATATCTAATATTGGTTCAAATCGAGATCGGATGATGGAGAACCGTATAAAGCAAGAATGCATGTCACTCCAGCCTTAAAAATGTCCTCAAACATGTTGATTTTCTTGTTTGAATACTTACAAACTTATTTTTACCTTTATTGTAGAATGCCGATGTCGTATCGCAGCCTGTAAAGGCATGTAGAAAAATCACGTGTTGTTTACACATTGGCATTTTATCGAGACTGGCAGATGAATAGATTGTAAACAACACGTGTTACCTGAGACATTGTACTTTAAGAAAATACCACGATTCGAATTTAGTGCTAGCTGTATAGGGTTGAAATTAATTAATTAACTCATGGAGCGCGCGCGCCGCTCTCTAAAGTTCGTTGTAGAATCGTCAAAAAATTAGGTGCTTGCGTGATTATGGTCTTAAAATAATCCTGAGACATTGTACTTTAAGAAAATATCACGATTCGAATTTAGTGTTAGCTCCATAGCGTTGAAATTAATTAATTTATCCATGGAGCGCGCGCGCCGCGGATAAACTAATTAATTTCAACGCGATGCAGCTAGCACTAAACTCCAATAGTGGTATTTTTTGAAAGTACGATGTCTGAGAATTATTTTAATACTATAATCATGCGAGCAACTAATTCGTAGACGATCAGATGACGGAACTTAGTGCTCAGCGCCAATGGCTGGTCTAAGTTAATTATCGTAATTGTTTTACTGTTAGCAATGAACTCAGATTTGGGAAATATATGTTTTCGATCATTTTAGTAACGAATATATTCATGCAGCAAATTTTTTAAGTGTTTGTGTCGACCGCGACGGTATACTGTGTTCAATATATAGTAGTATATTTAAATAAATGTTATAATCTGTCAATATTTTATCGTTATTTTAGAGCACTTAATTAGCACTTAATTAGCACTAAATTATAGTGTACTTGTCTTCTCTATAGGACCATTTTCTGATATGGGGGGTCCAGCTTTATGGCAAGCTGGACCCCCCATTTTTTACGGCGATTTCCTGCTAAACGGTTCGAGCACCAAAATTCGGACTAGGGCACTTAATTAGCACCTGAATAGCACTAAATTTTTGACCTAGTGCGAACTTGATTTGCGCTGGTGGGGGGTCCAGCTTAATAGAGGTCCAGAACTCTTTAGAAATTGCTTCAATATACTTAGAACTATACGAAAAATATTTTATATAAGCCAGAACTCTGAGATTTCCTACAGCGTCTCACCCATATACCCGTAAATGCGTCTTTCTCGGGCGATAAAAATTATTTAAAAAATGAATAAATAATGCTTTTCGCCAGAACTCTTTAGAAAACGTTAGAACACGTTCAGAACTACACGAAAATTATAATAGAACTCACAGAACTGTCGAAATACGGCCAGCGTCTCACATATTTTCGATAAATTCCTGTGACTTTCGAGCGTTATTAATTTATTTAAAAATTATACAACATTGTTAGTACCGGAACGGGAACACTTTAGAAAATGCTTCTGTATGCTCAGAACTACTCGAAAAATATTTTATATAAACCGGAACTCCAAGATTTCAACTGGCGTCTCAACTCGGTATACTCGTTACATTGTAATTTTTTTAGTACCTTATAATTAATTTTTTTGCTTTTATATGGCAGAACTCTTTATAGAACTGTTATAGAACTATAGATCTCGCAAAATCTGAAGAGATACAGTGGTGGAACTTGTGTAGGACAAAGTGAGACGCTGCGTGAACCTAGCGTCTCAGTTTGTACTGACGCGTTTTTTGGCTTTAATGGCCAGAACTATTTGTTTAAAGTATCAGGAACTCTAGAACTATTGAAAAGGAAGTCAGAACTCTCAATAATTTGTGAGTTTCCGCAAAATGAGACGCTAGCTTCACACACACTGTTAATTATAAATTGTGTAAAGTGATCTTAAAATTATCATAATATTCTCTATATATTACTTTTGCTTTTCTATTCTCTATCCTTTATATTCTTTTCTATTTTATTTATTCTTTTATATCTATCTTGTGTCTATCCTTTTAACTATCCTTTATTCTATCTATTCTATCTATTTCTACCTATCTTCCATCCTATTTACATTAAATATTCAATCATTCATTCATTCATTCATTCATTGGAAATGTAGAAGTTATTTTCTTTAATATTATATTAAAGAAAATAATCTTTTACATTTCCCCTACTGACGGAAAAGACTACCACCTTCTCGCGGTTTCCGTTGAGCAACAATGTGTACGTCGTCTATTAAAAAAAAATTTACTTAACAGAAATATTTGTTCCTTGCTTAATTATTTTTACTCGACATTTTTCTTGATTTTACCAAAAATCGGAAATTTTGTTATTTTATTCATTAATTCCAAATGAAAAGACGAACCATATTCAAATATGAAATCTTAAATAAGTACATTGTATGGAAATATCATGCGTTGGCTCAAATAAACCTTCAGCTTTATTTAAAAAATTATTTATTTTGTTGTAAAAATAATTTCTCTCTTTTATTTTATTACATATATTTTCTATTAGTAAAATAACAAATATATTATTAGAATAATTTATCCACTAGCATGTAATAAAACCTTAAGGGGGCATATACACCTAGGAGCGGGAAAAAAAGATCATTTTGGGGATTTTTTTTAGAGGAACTGTTTGAATTTTAGAGTCGGATTTTTTTTCTAGTAAAAAGTACGTACTTTCGAGAGTATGTTTGAATTTTTTTATTAAAAAATTTTCAAAATTAAAAAAGTTGTGGCATCTTTTTCGGAGGGTCACAAAAAAATTACCACAAATGGTAGGGGAGACCGGGGCTATTCGTGACACATTTTTGTTTCGAATTTTTTTCTCGCTTCGTATAAATGTTAAAAAATTTTTTATTAGTGCGATGTGATCGTCCATCTTTCTAGTTTAAAAGAAAAAAAAAATATAGGTTTATCTCTCACGAGTCTCGAAATACATCAAGAAATGTATCGCTGTGTCATGTGTCACGAATTGCCCCGGGGCCGGGGTAATTCGTGACAGGCCACGGGGTAATTCGTGACACTTTTTTTGATTGCACAAACTATATGGATTTCTTTCATTTTTATAATTTTTATCTATTTTATACTTTAAAAAAGCCTTTATTTTTCAGAATTTACATATTATATGCTGATCTATAAAAAATTATAAAGAAAAACGCCTGTTCCATTAATCCCTCACTCAAATCATTCAATTACGAGGAACTTTTCGAGGGCGTCCACGGCCCCTGCGAACTGGTTCTTCCTTTGAACACTTATTCGGTTTTTTGGGAGCGTTTTTTGTTGCTTTGCCTTTTTTTCTTCGATCAATGAAGCAATTTCTGCGGGGTCAGTCAAAATTGCGGTCTTCTTGCGTTTTCGTCCTTTTCTCGTGATTTTTCTCTCGCCTGCTTTTGGAAATGGTCGAATAGTTTGAAGAATCTGTTCAGCATTATCGTCACTATCGTTTTCTCTTTCGGCTGTAGCTGATACATCAATATTTTCGGTTGGATTCGTTGGATTTGAGACTTGGGGCAACTCCTGTCGAGTTTCTGGCATTTGTCCTGAAGAGGTGCTAGGCTGTGATGCGTTGTCTCCATGCCATGCTCGATCAGTGACCTGGCTCGGTAAGAAATCAATTTCACCGAAAACGTCGGAATTGAAAGGTGAAATTCCTGTTGTTGCAAATCCCGCCATGATGTTGGTACTCGTCACAGCTAACGGTAATGCCCGACTGATGATCGCGGGAATGTCATAGATTGACATCGTTTTCCCTGGATTATTCGTTATCCAATAATCACAATGTTGATTGACAGCTTTTTTCAACGGGCCAAAAATGCTACGATCAAGGGGCTGTAGTTTATGTGAGCAATGTGGCGGCAAAGATAAAACTGTGATGCAATTTTTTTGGCAGAATTCAAGAGCAGCGATCGAGATGTGCGAGTCATGATTGTCCAAAATCAAAAGCACGGGGTTAGCCGCCGAAGCTTGAACATTGTTCTGGAAATGTTCCAAAAACAACAAAAAATTGTCTGCAATCATCCAGCCACTCGCGTTTGCAGCTCCTGCGCTCCCAGCTGGTGCGTTGTTCAAAAAATGAGATTTGTAATTAACACGTGGGAAGACGAAGAAAGGTGGTATCGAATTTCCTTGAGCTGATACAGCCAGTGCCATCGTCACGAGAGTTCCGCGTTCTGCGGAAGTGATCCGTTCAATTTGCTTAAAGCCGCGTCGGCTCACAATTCTTTCTGGAGTTTGTACCGTAGTTATGCCTGTCTCATCCATGTTATAGATAGAGCGTGAATTAAGTTGAAAACGTTCGTATATTGTTTTCAAGTTTTTGAAAAACTCAGCGACAGTAGTAACATTGAAAGCTGTAGCACGAGCGAGACTTGTTGCTTGCGGCTTTCGAATTGAGAGATTCGGATGGCGTTTCAAAAATTTTGAAAACCAGTCCTCTCCAGCGATTTGTCGTTCGTTCCAGGAAGGCGACATTAACAAGTCAAGACGTTTTCCGTATTCGTAAGCTAATTTACGAACTTCCTTTGGCGAGAGTCCGAAATAAATGTCTGATGCATGTAAAATATAATTCATCAATATTCGTTCATGATTGTCACTGATAACCTAAAAGAATTTTATTTTTATTTTTATTTGCTTTATTTATTAATTTATTTATGTATTCATTGTTTATTGTATATTTATCAAACGATTTATGAATTTGAAATTACCGGTCGCATTCCAGGACGAGAAATCGTCACGTTTTCCTGAGAAACGTCGCTTGGAACAGAGGCACATTGACGACTCAAGGCCATCCTCCCGACATTAAAGTGTATTGCTGCTTGTCTCACTGAGTAGTCTTCATTTTTTACAGCTAAAACTGCTTTTCGGAGATTTTCCGTGTCCAGCAGCTGTCTTGCGAATGTAATTGCGCACCATAACCTATTAAAAACAAATAGAAATTAATCAACATGAAAAGCGACGTGTCACGAATTGCCCCGGTTGCTCGTGTCACGAAATGCCCCGGCGTGGTTTTTCCTCATTCATGATCCGTGACTTACAGATAAGAAAGAATAGCATAAAATCTACTTATGCATTATGCTTAGTGAAGTCGAGTGACTGAATACAACTTACCGTTTCGGATCTCTTATTATTTTACTCGACAAGAAAACAAATTTTCGAGATTTGGAAAATTTTACTTTCAGCACTTGAAGTCAGACTTTCTGTCATTGAGAGAGAAAAATAGTTGACACGCAAATGTCATTCCGTTGGTACCTAGAGGATACTAAGATACATCTATGATCGATAATACAGGTTTCTAGCAGCAAGCATTTTAAAGTTAGGCCCGCGACAAAATTTCAGCAGTGTCACGAATAGCCCCGGTCTCCCCTACCCATTACCATTTCTTGAAAAATCATCTCAAACAAGAAAACCAAAATGATTCTTAAAATAGATACTATAATCTAGTCTTTGTCATAGCCGATTTTGAAAATATCAATTTTTGACAAAATGGCGGACATATGAATTTAACGTTGCGATTTAGAAGGAAAAATTCTTTCTTAATTTGCCCATAAAACAAAAAGTAAGCAATGAAAAAAAAAATCCTATGATAAAGACTAGATAATTATGTGTACAATAAGCACACAAAATTCAAGGTAATCGGTTCAGTGGTTTTCGAGATGTTTTGGGTACCAGTTTGAGAAACGTGGTTTTCATAAAAACGCAATTGAAAGTTTGAGAATAAATCACGGAATTCTTCGACTTACACAGAATCGTCGATCCCAGGCCCATAATATTCTACGGATGGAATGCCAAAATTATCTGAGAATATGCATAAATATTGAAAAAAAATTAAATAACCGATTCAAAAATAAACTAGGCAACGCGGCGCGGCGCGCGTCCAACAAAGGCATGTACTCTTTCTGCCATAACTTCGTTATTTCTTGAAATATTTACTTGAAATTTTCACCACATATTCTTCAGATCCTAAGCTTCAAGAAAATGCAAAAATTGAAAAAACGATTTTTTTGACCATTCTAGGTGTATATGCCCCCTTAATATAAATTCTTTGTTTACATTTTCTTGTACTAATTATAAATCATCTTTTTAAATTACTAACAGATGATTTTGTAAGAAAAAGACGTACACGTTGGCCAAGAGTGGATTTCACTTTCTTTTTCTATCCTTTACTTCCTTAATTTTAAGTTAATACTTTTTATATACACAAGAAATTATAATTTAATTAATTAATGATTTTAACTTTTAAATTGTAAAATCATTAAGCGATATGATAGTGTATCGCATCTGATCGCATCTAGTGTAGAAAGAGGCACGCGACAGTCAAGCCGCTAATACACGTATTTCGTCTGATGTAAAGCTGACGACGCGCGACGCGCCGGTTCAAGAGAGAAAGAGAAAGAGCATAGCATGTTTGCTCTCTCTAGCTGACCGAGGCTGGCCGAGCGACGAGCGCACATGTACATGGGGCGCTTGGCTTGTGTGCGTCAGCGTCACGTGACGCGATCCTATCCCCTCCACAGCCACGGCTATGTTGCAGGCGTTGCAGCCGTCTCAAACCTGGGATCACTGCCCCGTGCGTCCTCCGTAAAACGCGTCGCGAGGATCGAGAGGCGCGTGTTTTAGTAACGGATGATTTTCCAGAAAATCTTTCATCACCTGATTTTCGTGCAACTCGCGGTCGAAAGCGCACTCCCACATCTCCGTCACGTGGTACCCCCTCCTTCGGAGACGACATGTCATCGCTTGTGTTCGTTCGTAGCGCGCGTCGATCGTGTCCTCGCGATTTGCGGTCGAAGGCGTTTTATCGCGATTTACCTGAAAACATGATGGACATCCGTGCCAAAAGCAACCGTGAAATTGTAGTACGTAACGTTGCGTCTCGTCGTCGTTGTCGTCGTCATTAGTCGGTGTCTCGTAATATCCGTCAACGCGCGTGCCGTCGATTTTATGCTCGCGCCCTCGCCCTGCGTGAATTATGGGATGACCGAGCTCGCGCTCCATCCACACTAACCACTGTAGAGTTTTGCGCGAGTGATTATCGGCGAATCTATATCCGCTCGCAGGAATGACTCCTATCTCTTCCTTGCGCAGAAAGTTTTTGCGAAAAACTCTCATGCACGTAGAGGCGATAGTCGTGCATTCCACGAACGGACACACGCTCCCGCATTCCAAAAAAATTTTTCTGTAAGCCATGCACGCGCGTCGAAGAATATCCACGTCGTTACGACAATATTTAATAATTTCACTTTGGAGGTGAAAAATAAATTTGTTACGCGTCATCTCCGCGTGCCACGAAAGAAACCGTTCTCGTTCTTCCGGTTTCATATGCTCGGGAGAAAAATATTGTGTGTCGGGTATCGGACCGATATAATTTTGATTTTCGCGGGTGTTAAACAAATGTGGAAAAATGCCTTTATCCGCTGTATCCTGCAACCCGAAAGCTTTAGGTAATTCGGATAATTTCATCGGCATATAATTTAAACTATCGATAAATTTTGTATGTCCGACCGTCATCACGACAATTTTCGTCCCGTTTAAAATTACTTGTGGCTCTTCAGTATTTTCCGTATTTTCGACTAAATACTTTAGAATAAATTGCGCGTCGAACGCTTTCGCATTATGCGCGATGCAAATAATTTTTTTGAAACATTTCGTTGTTCGCGTTGCAAAGTCGACGAACTCTTTTACCGGATCACGACGAAATACAAATTCGCGCACTCCGCACCAACGGCATCGCACCGACATGTCGTCTATCGCGGCACACGCTTCGCAAATCTGTTGCGCAACGCAGAGAGTCGGTACGTGAACTTTGACGTTGTCCGTACCTTCGAGCGTCTCGTCTTGACGCGTTTTGAAATCATAAAACACGAATGCGACGCGTTCTTTTTTGCTACGTTTGTTCGTTGCTTCCGTGCCGACATTTTCGTTACCAGGCGCTACCCGCTCTCCCCGTGCCAGCGTAGTACTCGTACCCTCGCCCGGGTCTTCGTTTACGTCGACATTACGGTGAAGAGGTCGCATAAAACATAAATGATTAGCGGACTGCAACGAACAACACGTCTTGCAATACGAAACGCCGCATTCGTGTCGCGAACCTCTCTTGACGAATCGTCCGCAATTATCGCAAATCTTCACGGAACTGCAGACGCTCGCGAGCGATTTACCGTCGTAAGATTTTTGCGCGAGATGACGTTCGAAACACGAATTTCCGAAAAACGCACGATTACACGCCGCGCACCTAACAATTTCTACTTCGTGATTCTCGCACGAGGGTGTGGCGTAACAACGCGGACATTTTTTGGAACAGCGATGTCCTCTGTTCCTACGATACGCAGTGTGGCACGACACGCAAAAATCTTGTTGAGTACCGGCGGCGGCATTCAAATTTAAAATCGGGTTGTAATGGTGCGAACGCTCGTAAAACATTACATTTAAACGGAACGTAGGTTCGCGTTCTAACGAAGCGAGTAATTCGCTACCGTCGTACAAAGGATTTTTACCGCTACCGAAATTGATGGAATTATATACAATTATAGCTATATTTTCATTTGCGAGAAAATGTTGAAAACGCGCGATCTCCGGAATTCCGCACCCGTCTTCGGGTATCGTAACACCGGCGTTCCTCACCAGCTCCAACGCTAATTCACGCTGAAGCGCGGAAGTCCGGCATCTTACGTTATTCCACCTGTCGTGCAACACTCCCGTGCGTAGATTTCCGCGCTCGCGATAAATTCGTGCCAGTACGAGGGAACGAGGGAGGCACAAGTTATCATTGTTACCGAGATCTAAAATTGACCGCTTAGCGATGGCGGTTAACCTGTTTATCGCACCCCCACCCCCCACTGGCATCGCAACGTTGAAAACGCGTACGTCGAAATTTTGCGCGATATCTATTCCCCCGTTACTTTGCGCGATCGAGCTCACGAGATCCCATATATTCTCGGGAGTTAAGTCTCGTGCCGGGCGAAACGATAGCCCCGCCGGACCGTGCGTTAGTTCCGCCGACTCGAACGATAGACCGACGTAATCTCCCGGCCCAGTCGAGCGTAACGCATACGCGTGAATCTCGCGGAACGCGTTTTCTAGCCAACGCACGGTATCCTCGCCTTCGGGTATCGGACGTACTCGAAAACTGGCCTCCCTACCGAGTATCCGGAAATTTCTAAATTGACGCGCGTTTTCTGCCACTAAATCTATATAATTAAAATGTCCGACCTGGTGATGCTGCTGCTGCTGCTGCTGATGGTGATCCTGCTGACGTGCCTGCTCCTGATGTTCCTCTTGCTCCCTCTCCATGGAAATATTTTCCTCTCCGTCTCTCTGCGATTGAGATCCGTCAGCATCGGAAGCAGCAGTATTCTCCCCCTCTTCCTCCTCCTCCTCCTCCTCCTCCTCCTCGCTAGCACTCTGCGTTTGCGAATCATCTCCGTCAGTGTTCGGAGCAACAGCAACGGTAGGACGGTCCACACTACCTCCACCCGACTGTACTGAAAAAATTAAAAAAAAACTTAGTCTTGTATAATATTGATTTATATTACGTTTAAAGTGTTAAATTTTTTCACGACCACGATAGAGCATACTAAGGTAACTCACCTTTAGTTGCTTTTATCACTAGCGTAGGTCGACGTTCTTTTTTTTTTTAAATATTTGTCTCTTATTAATTTTCCGGAGACAAGGGTCGGACCGGTGAGTAAGAAACATCTAATCAGAAATAAATACTTGTGATTAGAACGATAAATTACGAAATTAAAAATATAATAGACAAATATTATTACCTTCATAATTGTTGGGTGCGTATCTCTCGTCGTCGTCGTCGTCGTCGTCGTCGTTGTCATCGTCATCGGTTTCACTAATAATATCATGGTCAATATTTTCGATATTAGCATCACTCTCCTCCTCCTCCTCCTCCTCCTCCACCTCGTCCATCACCTCCTGCGTCTCTTCTGCGTTTCGAACTTCTTGTTCTTGTTCATGTTCTTCCTCTTCCTCTTCCTCTTCCTCTTCCTCCTCCTCCTCCTTCTCCTCCTCCTCCTCGTCTTCCATCATAATTCGGTCGATCGCCTCGTCGATACCAGGGGTGAAAACTTCGTCTAATTCTTCTTCTTCCCTTCCTGGAATAATGTAACATTTCGTTATTTCTCTTATTCGTTGCTAAATTGTTATCTTAACTTATTTTTAAAACTTACGTGGCGTAAATACTGCCGAATCAGGTGAGCTCACAATTCTCACTGAGCCTTCTTCTGCTTCTTCTTCTTCTTCTTCTTCTTCCACCTCCTCCTCCTCTTCTTCATCATCTAAAACAGTATAAATTATATTTGTTTTATTATACTAATATTGCAAGTGTTAGCTTTTAAAATGTGTTATTATTAAAAATAGTCTCTTACCAGAAGATAAATCAATGACGGGGATGTCTGCGGGTGGTGCCTCGATTCTAGCTCTTCCTATAAAATTTAATAGTTATAATATTCGTTATTTTTAATGATTAATTAATTTTATTATTTCTAACTTACGTGCTGGTACTGCTTCATCAACGTTTTCTTCCGCTCGGCGTCTCTGTCCTCGTCGAACAGGTTGGACAGCGGCAATGCGGTTCCCCTCTATTAAATTAATTTAAATTTTAATGATAAATTCCACTGTATTAAAATTTTAAGGTGCAATTTTTATTTCTAACACTTACCTGTTACTCCGTTACGGCACAGGAACCTCGCTATATGGCCTCTTCCTGCGTCTTCTTCATCGTGACCACAAGCTCCACGCATTTCCACTAAGTGTAAGATAAGCTCCACCAATTTTTTGTTTCCTCTACAGTAACCCAGTTCATGCATAACACATAACAGGGTACTGGAGCACCCACGCGTGAAACGTGCGAAAAGATTATAATTCGCCTCTTCGTCGTTTGTCACTGCTTCTACGAACTCCCGCTCATTAAACACTTCTACAAACTCTTGCCTATTAAAGTGTTTGCTTAAATTGCAACTCACTTTGAAAAAATCGATCAAAATTGCGCGGAGAGACATTTTGAAGCACTTTACTTGACTAACCAACTAAGAGCGTACTAGACGACTTCAGTACGATCGGACAAGTAAGGACTATCTCTCTGCTATAGTATTACAGGCTATTTATAGTTGGAAATATTTCCAAAATCATCTAGAATAAAGGTGTGTCAAAAATTGTCTAGCTAGGATATTGGTTAACAAATTTGAGGCTTTCCCCACTCTCTACCCACTCTCCCTTACCGAATCAAAGCGTGAAAATTTTCGGTGAAAACTTATCTATGCCTTTACTCTTCCATTCTCGAAAACAAATTGTTTTATCTAAGGGCTTACAAAGAATTCTTTATTAGAAATTTCTATAGTAATGCTTTGTTCCAACATACATTTAGTAGGATTTATTACTACAACCAGAAAATTTATTGATTTAATGTTCCCAACACAAAAAGAGTTCGGTTAAACACACAATCGGTTTACACAAAAACACATTTTTATCTAAAAACTTACAAAAAATTCTCCATTGAATTTTTCTACTAATGTTATATGTCCCATTAACTAGAAGGATTTATTACTACAACCGGAAAATTTATTGTTTTATTGTTTCCAACACAAAAGAGAACGGTTAAATTTTACACAAAACATTTTTTCTAAAAACTTACAAAAGTTCCTCTATTGAATTTTTCTACTAATGATACATTACCAACATAGAAAGATTTATTACTACTACAACTCGGAAAATTTATTGATTTATTGCTTCCGGCAGAAGAAGAGCTTGGATAGATTTTTGTTGTTCCTTTATTTCTTAGAAATATTTTTATTTAACAATTTTATAACTATTACACTTCTTGTATAAAATTTTTAGCCGATCTTTTTATTAACAAATTTTCTTAGCTCCCTATACATCAGAATTTATAGTTTAAACTAACAAAATCTAAAAAAGTCTAGAAAAATCTAGAGTTTTCTAATTTTTTTTGCGCGCGCAGACTAATTTTTCTAAAACGACGCAAGCGAAGTTAACGTTTTGACTAACGTTACGAAGTCAAAATCATTCGAGTCCCATCGTTCGAAGTGACAAGACGTACACCAGTGAAAAAGTATAACTCTCACATCTGACTTTTCAATTAGTGTGTGTGTGTGTGTCTGCCGATATTACGAAGAAATAAGAACAATGGCTAGTCACAGAGAAGACGCTAATAATTCTGAGAAGCGGATGTTCACACGCGTTATTCCTGATAAAGGGATTTCCAATAAGGGACGCGACTTCGAGGGAAGAAACGAGCAATTACATATGCTGCTATCGACAACATATGGACTCAACAGCTCCCATACGAAGAGAATTCACGTGGGTTTGCAAGCAACATCCGAGGGGGTTTTTGCGCCGCTGGTCAAATTAACCGGCAACTGTGCGGACGGCGTTTATTTCGACGAGAAATCGTGGCAGCAGTTTCAAGAGAACATGGGACTCGTGAGCGAATATTTAAATGGAGAAACCAAATTGAAGCCGAATTCTATCTCCATTAACAATATCTCCGTCAATTTTACATCGGCCTACGGAGCAAGATCCATATTGCTGGCGTACAAGGAAAACGAGGAGAGTACTTCCACCGGGATGGATCAACGAACAGACGAGGAAAATTGTCCACCGACGAAGAAACGAAAAACTTTCGCAGTGGCAATTGTGATGCAGAAGCCTACATTTATCGGACTGAAAAATATTGCGAAATGTATCGATGCACATTTATCACAATTAAAATCAGTGGCTGAAAATGTTAACAATTGCGCGCGTTATCTTATTAAAGAAATAGAGTTAAATCTTCCTAACAATTATATAGATGAAGATATTGTGAAATTAACTCTCAGAGGAAATTACAACGACATCGAGCGTAATGTACGTACGCAAATAACCGATTTAACTTTCCTCGATATGTATTTTAATATAGTATTCTTAGAACTTATTTTGCTGCGCTTCACCGAAATCCGTCGTATAATTTTGTCGAATCGGATTGTAAATTTTATAACATTATTGTTTGAACAATTTGTATTTTTTCTATGAAGAAGAATTTGTAGCAATAAACATTTTTTGTAACTTCTACTTTCTTCTATTTTTCTTCAATCCTCACGTTCTCCGCAACAAATTCCTTTTCTCATATTTTTTCAGAATTAGTTGCAGTCTACCTCGTAAATATTTTTCGAATGCGCTCAATAATAAAAACTTTTATTTAAAACGAAAAAATTTTGTCACGTTACAAAGCGAACCTGTCCGTTCCTGTTTTGCCCTCTCCTTTCTCCAGAAAATAAGTTTCACGTATTTCATTGTTTCGAAAACTCCTTGTCCAGACCCAAGTCCTAAAAGAACACGGTCATAAATCATGAAAACTATTCTCTGAAAACATAAAAATTCCACTTTCCGTTTTCGGCATCTTAGCATCATATCCTTATTTTAGCTTAGCGTCGTCTACCATGTGCTCCCGCCAAAATGGCGCTGGTCGACACTTCCGCTATTTTTCCTTGTGACTTAGCGTCGTCCACCACGTGCAGGCCCAAAAAGACGCTGGACCCTTTAGGCGGGAGAGCCAATCAGACGCTGGGTAGGTATGGGGTATCCAATCAGAACGCGCCATTTAGTTACTATTTTGATCCGACATTTTTGTTTCGTTGTCGTCCACGCCACGTGCATTCTCGAAAAAGTCACTAGACACTAGACACCCTAGGCGGGGGGAGCCAATCAAAACGCTGGCTAGGTATGGGGTATCCAATCAAAACGCTGGCTAGGTATGGGGTATCCAATCAAAACGCTCCATTTAATTACCTCGTTACCCCCACCCTCTCACGGCAGCCAATCAGAGCGCTCCGAGGTCACGTGGGCAGACCGTCTGGCCACGCCTCTGGCGCCGGAGGGGTCGGTGGTGGGGGTTTGTTTTGACGCCCCATACCTAGCCACTTACTACTCACGCAATATATATTTTTTAAATCAATGATGGAACAATTGTTTATTTGGTCGTAATTTTGCCAAAAAATTTGCAAAAGTTTTGCAAATTGGTTGCAAACGGTGAGATTATTTTTCGTCACAAGCTGTTAAGTTTGCAACCTCGGACAAGGTCCGCAACATTGAAAAATTAGCAACAATTATTATTTTGCACTTTTTACAAGCGTGAAAAAATTGCAAAAGTTTTGCAAATTTTACGGAGTGCTTCAAATGTCTTCCCCTATCCGATTATAAATTTGCAACCCTCTACTAGTTACGCAAATTATTGCAACTTATTAATGACTAATTTTGTGTTACAAAATTAATACAAAAGTGTTGCAAATCCTGGGAAACAAATTAAAAATACATTTACACATAATGTCGAATTTGCAACCTCCTACCTGGCACGCAAAATATTCAAATCAAATATATACGTTACATGCTCAATACTACGAGGCCCCGATGGTTGCTTCGCACCTGTGTATGAGGCTTTAGTTTTCTGTTGTTGTGGTGCGTGACAACAGAAAAGTACGCGGACTTTTCTTATCATTTCTCCTATTTTAACGGTACACATTTTCAGCTTGTTTTCTGACCTTTCTTGTTGTTTCTTATTCACGTAAGAAAACGTTACACGAGCAGCATCGTTTGACAGCATCGTGCTTATAAATTAATTATGGAAAACGAAAATGTTTATTTTATTTGCGGTAAAGATATACAAAGTGGAGCTATTGACGACGTTAAAGAAAAAGGTATCAGTTAAGCAAATACAAATTTCTCAAATCTATAAGACATTACGAAATAATTTTAACCCTCGGAGAATACACCTATTTTTTCATTCACGGAGAACACTCTGAGTCAATCTGACCCTACACACACTTTGATCGTCCACCATTTTAAATTGACGAGTGCGATCACCTTGAAAAAATTTCCAGATGTACTTGGAACATTGTTAAGGAGTAACACCACTGTAGAAGTCTAAAATAAAGCGTTTTTTGCGATTTTTTTTTGAATGGAAGAAAAAGTAAGAGGTTAATAATATTCAAGGATGTAATTAATCATGTTTTTAAGTGTTCAAAAAAAAATATTTATTAAATAATAGTACAAAATGGCGACGTTGCAGCCATTCTCGCGAGGCATGTTTAATCTGCGGCACACAGTATAACTGACGCAAATTTGAATCTAGAAAAAAACAAAAAATGTTCTCTTAATCTACATGAGTATAGCTAGAGAAATACGTAGGGGATTTTGAAAATATTAATTTTTGTGTGATTGGCGAGCATTTGAAGTAAACAGTTCAATTTTTGACAAAAAAAGGGGCAATCATTTGTTAATAAATAATGTTAGAATCAACTTATCGAAAATCCCGTACGTATTTCTCTTCGAAATGTTATTTTAAAGATATGGTCAAAATTTGGAGTGAATAGAATGAAAATTGTTGGACTTATACTGCGTGCCGCGAAGTAGTGCTATAGTGACTCGTGAGCCGCCATTTTGTATTTTTTTAACAAATAAAAAATTTTTTTACATACTTTAATATATGTCTAATAAAGCCTAAAAGTTCTTTTGACCATATATTTTATTCCTTAAAAAAAAAAAAAATACCAAAGAAAATCTGCAGTTACAGTGGTGTAACCCCTTAAATCAATTGATATAAATAAAAAGTGCCGTTGGCACTATTTATTGCCGTTGGAATTATTTTCATATTTAAAAAAATTCAAAAAAATTATTTTTATGGAAAAAACGTAATTTATACGAAAAAATTTTTTTTTATTTTTAATATTTCTGGCTAAAAATTTACGTGTATATTCGATATTACGATAAAACTCGAGGTAAGGGTCAAATTGACCCTGTGTGTTCTCCGAGGGTTAAGATTAAAATATACTAATGTACTTTCAAAAAATATCTTGGACGAGGAATGCCATCTGATATCCTATTTCAAGAACCGATACTTATAGACGAAATTTTCCCTGAGAATGTGGAGATGAACGTTTTTGACAATCCTGGACCTTCTGGCAGTAAGAAACGGAAACTCTCATAACTATAGTGATTTTTATGTTATGCTCGAAATTTTGAATGAATATTTTGCGTGACAGATAGAAGGTTGCAAATTCGACTTCATGTGTAAATGCAATTTTAATTTGTTTTCCTGGATTTGCAACACTTTTGCATTAATTTTGTAACACAAAATTTGTCATTAATAAGTTGCAACAATTTGCGTAACTAGTAGAGGGTTGCAAATTTATATTCGGATAGGGGAAGACATTTGAAGCACTCCGTAAAATTTGCAAAACTTTTGCAATTTTTTCACGCTTGTAAAAAGTGCAAAATAATAATTGTTGCTAATTTTTCAAGGTTGCGGACCTTGTCCGAGGTTGCAAACTTAACAGATTGTGACGAAAAATAATCTCAACGTTTGCAACCAATTTGCAAAACTTTTGCAATTTTTTTGGCAAAATTACGACCAAATAAACAATTGTTCCATCATTGGTTTAAAAAAAAATATGTTGCGTGTATCATAGAAGGTTGCAAATTGGTACAGCTGTTCGGGGCAGTTGTAAAAGTTATTCTATCGGTTTGCAGCACTTTTGCAATTTTTTCCTCCAAGTTACAAACAAAAACGTTATTTTATAACAAAATTCAATGTTGCGCGTCTCGAAATAGGTTGCAAATCTAACACATTGTGGAAAATATTACAATAGACATCGCTTTAAGTTTGCAGGACTTTTGCAATTTTTTTCACAAAGTTATAATAAATTAACGTTTTTTGCAATGTTTAGCATGTTCCGGACCTCGGAGATGGTTGCAAAATGAGATTTATTGTTATTTTAACTCACCCAATATTCTATCAAAATTTGGAAACTTTTGTAATTAAAGTGAATTGATTGTCTTTAATGACTGGCCTATAATTCTTCCTTCGACAGTGATGATAATAGAAGGTACGTATTGAGAAAAATTGACTAAAAGAAAGAGAAAGGTATAAAAATCAAATTCCAATAATCCACATATTAATCTTAAACTTAATTATCAGGCAAGTTAGTAGACGGACAGGCACGGCAGTTAGTTATAAAGAGGAAAGTGAAGAAGGTACCGATAGCGAGGATTTGGTTGAAGTTGACGAATTGAACACTGCGTCAACAGAGCCTGACAATGCGGAAACTATTGAACAAATTTTGGGACAGAGGATGGGCAAGAAAGGAGGTTAGTTTGTTTTATGCGCTTAGCACTGTGATGCTGTTAATCGAGATATTATTTACAAAATATATAATTACGTGCAGTTACGGGTAACGTGACGACAATCTATGCTGTCGAAGAAAACGGTGATCCCAATCCAGAGGATCTGAGTAACGTGGAAACTGAAGTACAATATTTGATCAAATAAAAAGGCTGGTCTCACATACATAATACGTGAAAATCAGAGGAATCTTTTAAAAGCACAAAAAGTATAGCATTATTAATATATTTTCTAGTCTTTGTTAAACTCTCGGCTGTGATGTCAGGAAATATTCATAGTCTTATGTTTGTTAGGTAAAAGGATTGAAGAAGTTAGACAATTTTATTAAACGTGAACGCAGAATCAGGCAGATGAGAGAATATGCTAAGCTAGAAGAGTTGGATTATTTAGAGTGTCAATTGGAACTTAAACAAGATCTTCTAAAAAGTTACAACAATGTTGAGAGAATTATTGGTTAAAATCTTTATTCTGACAATGATATTTTAAATAATATTTAATGCTCTTCTCTCTCTATTATAAATATAAATTATCATGATGATGAATCATCGTAATTTTTTTTTGTCAGCTGACTACAAGAAACCAGACTCTGAACATTCCGATTATTTTTGTAAATGGGAAAATTTGTCGTACGCCGAGGCCACATGGGAAGATGGAACTTTAATAGTGAAAAAATTGCCAGAGAAGATAAAAGAATTTCGCGACAGAGAAGATTCCAAAAGAACACCGAGCAAACATTGCAAAGTCCTCAAATCTAGACCTAAGTTTTATCAGTTGAATGAACAACCTGCTTACATGGGCAAGGAAAAAGATTTAGTATTGAGAGATTGTCAAATGGATGGAGTTAATTGGATGATACATTCTTAATGCAAGGAAAATAGGTGCGCAGATTTTTTAATAACGACGCTTAAAATTATTATATTTATTTAATCTTTTAATTATCTATTTTTTTCTGCAGTGTTATATTCAAGTTATATTAGCCAATGAAATGGGTCTCGGCAAAACAATTCAAACAATATGCTTCTTTTATTACTTATTTCACACGCAACAACTTCATGGGCCATTTTTACTAGTAGTTCCTCTGTCGACAATGACTTCCTGGCAAAGAGAGATGTCTCAGTGGGCACCTGATCTAAATTTCGTTGCTTACTTGGGCGATATCAATTCTCGTAATGTTGTAAGTATATTATTGTTTATTGTTTTGCAATATCTATTTATAAGTAATATCTATTTATATTGATCTCATATTTTTATTTTCGTTTTAAGGACAGATTACCTCGCACCATACGACGACGCTCACAGAGTCCGAATTCGATAATATCGCGGCTGAATGGTTCCGTTTCGCAAAACAGCGTAAAACAAGAGAAGAAAAAGAGGACAAAGAGAACAAAACTAAAAAAATACGTTTTTAAAGATTTATTTTAATACGTATTTAAAGGTTTATTTTAATTATAAAAATCTTGTTCTCCAAGTTATAAAAGTTTTATTAAACTCACATGTAGTTCTACTGTTAGTTCTAATGTATTCAATATATTTATTAATATATTAAATATATTTGTTAATCTGCACTTTGCTTTCGGAATTATGGAAAGTTGCATATTATAATTAATTGAATTTTATAAGGAAATGTTACATTATAATACTTCGAAATCTAACATAAAGATTTATAAAGAACTGTTATATCGAATACTACTGTAACTCGAAAGAGGCAACAATGCGTGACACAATTCCTATTAAAAAGAATGTTTCAATATACATATATATGTATACTTATCAAAAAAATTTGGATTAGTATTTCTAATAAAATGATTATTCAATATTTATATTTGTCCCTTTCCTATGCAAAAACATGTATGTCTTTTGCACATACTAATTCCAGAAAAGGTTCTTAAATTAATTTCAAGCAAAAGCAAATAAAACAGTTTGTTTTCGCTTAGAAGTAATTTAAAGATCTTTTTTGGAATTAGTATGTACAAAAGGCAAATTATAAATTAATTAATATACAGTAAAATGTACGATAACAGTTACACTGTAGTTATATTACAGTAATGCTTTAAATTATATTACTGCTATATAATGTTATATATTTATATTATATAACAGCAATACACACGAGTGGGAAATTACCACTAACCTGTACATAACCTGATACAATCGTGTTATATTGCGTGTTATATTTCGTTATATCAAGATAATATAACAGTAATATACCCGTGTTTGCTGGGCAGCCGCGCCCAGGCGGATCAAATCCTTCAGCGAATCCGGCGCCAGGAGGAACACAAGGTGCTGCTGGTTCGTCAGTACCAGACGACCAGACATCACCACCTTTTCTGGGATTTCCACGGGCAGAGCAACCGAATGCCAGCAGAGATCCGGTAATTGTCCAGTTGTGCAATTTCTTCTCAGCACAAATGCGAGAATCACATCAAGATATGATGAGAGCGCAGCAAGATATGATGAAATCGCAGCAAGATATGTTTGAACGAGTATTAAACAGTTCAGCAAGAGCAGGACAGAGACTCCCTGATTCTTCAGGAATTTTCAACGCGTCACAGACGTCGGAATTTTCGTCAATAACGACAAATGCAACCAGGTTCCTATCGTCGCAGATCCCCGTTTTCGGAGGTTTCGAAGGAGAAAACGTGGAAGTTTGGATCGAGCGCATCGAAGGCATCGCTGAAGATCATGGTTTGCCACAAGTAGCCGTGTTGTCTGCCGCCACCTTGAAATTAATCAAGGGTGCGCAGAAGTGGTTTAACCTGAGTCTACGCACTGTCAGCAGGTCATGGACCGATTTCAAACAAGCAATCATTCGTCATTTCAAGAGGCGTGTTATATTCACTGACGTCATGGAAAAAGCCCATGCACGAAAGTGGCTACATTTTAAGGAAAGTTTCCAAGATTATGCAATGGACATAATCACCATTTTACAACCTCTTAATTTAACTGAGGAAAACATTCGACACTGCATTACCAGTGGAATATTGGATCATTCAGTTCGAACAACAGCAACTTCTCTCAAAGCTGATTCTCTGGACGACTTCCTCGAGCAGATGCACCCCATCGCGCTCACGTGTCGCCCACCTAGTCAAAAGAAGTCCCCTACCTTCAAACCAAAATATGAGAAGGCGAAATCTAAGCCAGAGGATGTCAATTCGTCGGAGAAGAAGAACCTTCACGCGAAGACTAAAGAGGACTCGGCAGAAAACTTTTGCTCGTACTGCCGTTACAAGGGTCACACCAAGGAGGAATGCAGAAGGTTAAAAAGGAAGGAGCCAGTACCGACCACCCCGAAACCTTCGCAGCCAAGTGCCACGGTCGCCACCGTTGCGGAATCACCGTCCGTGGAAACTGTTTCTACATCGCCAGATTATATCGCGATAGTACAGGAGAGCGCTCCTAAGATTGTAACAAGTAGCAACGTTATCAAGGTAACAACGCTTAATAATTTGCAGTGCGAACTTCGTGCTCTTTTGGACACGGGTAGTCCAATTTCTCTCGTAAATAAACCAACGTATAATCGATTTCTTTCGGATTGCTTACTTACGGTTAGTCCGGAATATAAAGCAGTTAACGGTAAACCCGTCAATATTAAAGGTATTGTAAAGTCCACAATTTCGTTGGAAGCTCTACCGAACAACTCTAATTCTATTGAATTACATGTATTGCATGACAATCCGACACGAGTAGATATGATAATCGGTTGTGATTTTCTCGATGAACACGGAATCACAGTTTTAATACAACCATCGTCTCAAAAATTAGATGAAAGATTACGTCTCTTTTCAGAAGTAGCTTCCGTCGAAATTACGGAAGAATGTTCTAAATTAAATTCTGAATTCAAAGATATCGAAACCGATTTCGGTTATCGCGTTAAGCAAGAATTAGTTTCACTTATGGAAGAGATTAGTAAAGCTCATATTCCTGTCGTGGAAGACGATTATGCCGTCGAAGTTAAATTAAAAGACGAATCTATTTATTCGTATTCTCCCAGACGTTTTGCCTGGCAAGAAAAACTTCAAATTCGTAACATTATTGATGATCTTCTCAAAAGAGGAATCATTAAAGAAAGCGAATCTCCATATTGTGCTCGCATCGTGCCAGTCAAGAAAAAAGACGGTTCGATGAGACTGTGCATTGATTTACGTCCGTTGAACGAACGAGTTCATAAAGAAAATTGTCCTTTTCCCTTGATTGAAGATCACCTATCTCAGTTGAACGGGAAAACAGTTTTTACACTTATAGATTTAAAAGATAGTTTCTATTTACTCAAGGTTCATCCCGAATCTACTAAATATTTTTCCTTTGCTACCCCAGATGGACAATATGAGTTCCTTAGGGTACCTTTCGGATTTTGTGAAGCTCCAAAGAAGTTTCAAAAAAGATTGATTCGAATTTTGAAAGAATTAATTAGATCCGGTAAAGTTTTGGTCTATATGGATGATATTTTAATCGCTACTTCATCAGTACAAGAAAACCTAGAGATTCTAAAAGAAGTACTAAAATTACTAAAAAGTTATCAATTTACGATAAATCTTCGGAAATGTAAGTTTTTAAGAAAGTCAATCGAATATTTAGGATATGTTATCTCGGATCAAGGAATTACGTTAAGTCCTCGTCACGTAGAGGCAGTGAAAAGTTTTCCTCAACCGCGGAAATTAATAGAACTCCAAAGATTTCTAGGATTAACAAATTACTTTCGGAAATTCATCAGCGACTATGCTACAATAGCCAAGCCTTTACAAAATTTGTTACGGAAGAACTCCGACTTTAATTTTGATAATGATTGTTTAACAGCCTTCAACACTCTTAAGAGTAAGCTTGTTACTTATCCAGTTTTAAGGATTTATAGTCCTAATCTACCTACAGAAGTACACACAGATGCTAGTGCAGTAGCAATAGCAGGTATTCTTTTGCAAAAACAAGACACAGGCCAATGGGCTCCAGTAATGTTTTTCAGTCGGTCAACAAACAAAGCCGAATCGAACTATCACAGTTTCGAGTTAGAAATGCTCGCTATAGTGCGATCAATAGAAAGATTTCATATTTATTTAGCAGGTATTAAATTTACGGTAGTTACAGACTGTAACGCTTTAGTAATTGCAATGAAGAAGACACAACTTAATCCACGCATTGTTAGATGGACATTAAAATTACAAAATTACGATTTTGACACGAAACATCGCAAAGGAAAAAGAATGCTTCATGTAGATGCACTCAGTCGCGTCGTCGCTGTTATAGATTCTTTCTCATTAACCAAAGAACTTCAATTTAAACAATTACAAGATCCTAAGTACAAATCAATTGCTGAAAAGCTTGAAATACAAGACGATGAAAAATTCACTCTTGTTGATGGATTAATATTTCGAAATTATTCAGATAAATTACTTTTTGCAGTCCCAGAGTCAATGGTAACGAATATTATGCGAGTCTATCATGACAATATGTCACATTGTGGGCCCGAAAAGACCATTAAAGGTATTCTAACGCAATATTGGTTTCCGTCAATACGGAAAAGAGTTTAAATACATATCGACAACTGCTTAAATTGCCTTTTAGCTAACGCATCTTCTAATACAAGAGAAGGTGAACTTCAAATTACTGATAATCCTATCCTTCCTTTAGAGATTATCCATATCGATCATTTGGGACCGTTAAATCAAACAGAAGACGGTTTTAAACATATTCTTTTAGCCATTGATGCTTTTTCTAGATTTACTTGGTTATTTCCAACTAAATCTACAGGCTCTAAAGAAGCCATTAAACAACTAACTAATATCTTCAATACTTTTGGTAATCCTCAAACAATTGTTTCGGACCGAGGTACCGCATTTACTTCTCAAGAATTCGCTTCATTTGTCAGACAAAGGAATATTTCACACAGATTAGTGGCCGTAGCAGCGCCATGGGCGAATGGTCTGGTGGAGCGAGTGAATAGGTTCCTTAAATCGTCACTATGTAGAATAGGCGAAGACTTACAAAATTGGAACGACCATTTAGATGCGGTACAATACACAATTAACAACACGTATCATTCAGCGCTTAAAGCGACTCCGTCTAAAATTTTATTAGGATACGAATTACGTAATCACCCTGATATAGAATTAACTAGATTTTTGAAACAGTTAGCGGAAACTGACTTAGATTTTGAGGCCGAGCGAGAGAACAGTCGAGAGTTAGCTTTACGAGCGGCCGGAGAAATTAAAAATTATAACAAATTGTATTATGACGAACGACATAAGAAACCCTCTGTATATAACCAAGGAGATTATGTTCTCATAAGAGACACCGTTACAAAACCAGGTGAAGAAAAGAAATTTAAACCTTCTTACAAAGGGCTATATTTAGTGACTAAAGTTCTTAATAAGAATAGATATGTCATTACAGACATTCCAGGTTTTAATATTTCACAGAAACCTTATAATTCAATCCTATCCCCGGATAGAATGAAACCGTGGGTCAAACCCATTGTTAAGTCTTAATAGACAACAATTTTATTTTCTTTTACTCAAATTGAGACATTTTCGTTTAATTTTCTTTTCTAGTACACTTATAGCGTTTTTCATTGGCAGAACTGGTGCGCACTGAGTACGCACTAACCGCGAACTGTGTGTTCCATTGGGGATTTTAGTGCGCACGAAGATCGTGCGCTCTGTTTCATTGGTAAATCTAGTGCCGAATTTTCGCACTTTCATGCAGAAATCTGGCACGAGCTCGGAGAGACGGTGTCGGTTGCGTGCAAAATATGGCGGCGCGAATTGGTGTAGGTGATTTGAACGAGCAAAGTATGCAAGTACTACTCGATTTTCTCTCGTCATCATCTAGTAGTGATGATGACGACTATTTACTTCACGAAAGACGTATTATCCCAAAAATACAAAACTTTTTAGAGGTAGTACATAATTTTTCTGAAAACGAGGTAAGTTTTTATTGTAAATTATACATTGCTTGTAAACCGGTAACTAGAAACAAATGTTTATATTTTAATTAAATGTTTATATTGGTATTCCAGTTTAAATGCAATTTTCGAGTTTGTCGGAGAACAGCGTACATAATTACAGATATATTTGAAAATTCAGCATTCTATCCTAATGAGCGAAGTCACGGAGGAATTAAACCTACGTCCGCTGAAGTACACATTTTGTCATTTTTGTGGTAAGTTTTATATGTATAGTTTGTATATACAGTTGTTCAATGTCATTCAATAACTCATAACAAATGTTAAAAACGATTTGAAAATATTATAGGTTTGCTGGAAATAAAGTGTGCCTGAGAGACGTCGCACAGAGATTTGGAGTGTGTCCTACTACAACTTACCGACAAAATAACAGAGTCATGAATTTCTTATGCGATATAGCTGAGAACATAATCAAATTTTCGGACAAAGAAAATGCTGCAAATGAATTCTTTAAAGTATGTACATCTGATTATTGCACTTAATATATATTATTGTTTATACATTATGTAAGAGAATTTACATAGTAAGTTATTTATTAATGTATGTATAACATCTAAGATTGCAGGTTTTCCTAAAGTGCTTGGCTGCATCGATGGCACATTTATTAAAGTGCGAACACCAGCACACAAAATTAAATCAACGTACGTGAACAGGCATGACATCCCTTCAATCACGTTACAAGGTATATGCGATGCCCGTAAGAGATTTGTCGATGCATTTACAGGAATCCCCTCAAAGATTCACGACGCACGTGTTCTGAAATTATCAGATGTACATGAGGCGTTGCCAGGACTGTGTGAAGGCAATAAATATCATATACTAGGAGATGGAGCCTATCCTATACGAGAATGGCTAATCGTTCCATATAAAGATTATGGAAATCTTTCCGAAAGGCAGAAGTTGTTCAACAAAAAATTTTGTGCTACACGGGTATTAATTGAAAATGCATTCGGTCTGCTAAAAGGCCGTTTTCGACAGCTTATTGAAGTAGATATGCATAATGTCGATAAAATTTCGAAATTTATCATTTCTTGTTGCGTGTTGCACAATTTATGTATTGACAATAACGACGATTTTAATTTTCCAATCGAATTAGAGCATAATGTGGATGAGCCTTATAACGAAGAAAGACGGGAGCAGGAAGCTCTTCTACGTAGATTGGGAGAAATTAAGCGAAACCAACTCCTGGAGACATTATTTCCTTGAAATAAACAAACATATGTATAGGTGTATTTCATAATAAAATATTATATTTGAACACAATAAATTTTCATAAACGCCTCAGATTTTTACAATCTTAATAAGTCTCTTTTTATCACACAATGAATACATATATAATAAGAATAATAGAGCTTTATAAAATGAATATTATAAAAAAATAACACATTTTCTGCATAACGATAGAAAAAAAACTGACCAGAACTTCTTACAAATGTAGGTAAAGTATAAAACTATCTAGCACAGACTAAATTGCAACAAGCCTTTGTACCAACTTCCTTATCCCAACCAACAGACAATGTTTTGTAAAAGTTCAACGTTTTCTGAATTAATATTTATTTGAATATTTGTTTATAAAATATCGTCTATTGATTGGGATTGCGCTTCCACTTTGTCTTTAGGCCTGTTCATTTTCGCTACACTTTTGAACTAGTGCAATAAATTAGAACAAAAGAAAATATATTTGTTTCATTCTAACTTATTGCATTAGTTCAGAAGTGCAGCGAAAACAAACAGGTGTTTTATTTAATACAAATACTTAAAAAAAAATCTTTCGAAAGACAATGTGCTTTAATGCGGCTATTAATAATAAAATCTAAAAACTGAAAATTCACAACTTTTTTCTATAATTTAACACGTTTCGTGTTATAAAATAATAACTAATAAATGAAAAAAGTTGTTTACTATGTTAAATACTTTCCCAGGTTTCCGAGTTTTCGCCGCGCGTAGAGATTGCCGTCTTGCAAACATTGCGCATTGTAGTTTGCTTTATCAGGACTGGCTTTCTAATACTGAAAAACTATATAGTTTTTATTATACCAGTATCAAAGAGCCTGTCCTGATAAAGCAAAGTACAATGTTTGCGAAACGTCGACGATTAAGCAACTCTATGCACGATGATAACCTGGAAACCTGGAAAAGTAAATAAGAAAACCACAGAAGCCTTTAACTTTTAAATATTATTCTACATACTAATCGCTTTCTTTCTTGCTGAACAATTCTCTCAAAAGTTGTAGTTTCTCCTGGTGTCTTCTTTCCTTTGCCTCCTCCTTTTGTTTAAATAATTCCAATTTCCTTTCTTCATTGCTCAATTTTTGCTTCGTTTTTGGAGGAGAATCTTTGACATTTTCCTTGACGTCAATAATATTTGAGTCCTTGTCTGAGATGATTTCGAGTAAAGGCCTTTTTGGGTATTTCACAGACTTTGCACTTCGAAGTACTTCTGGCTCGATGCTATCATCAGCTTGACTAATTTCTCTTAACTCTTCTTCAAACGGCACTTCTTCTCGTGAACTGCCTGATTTACGGTTATTTTCCACCGCTTTCTTTTTTCGTTTCAGAACCGTTTTATAACGATTTTCGACTTGTAGTGGTGTTTTCGAGATATTCAAATTTTCATGCAATTCTTTTGAAATCTCTGCCCACATTGTCTTCTTCGATTTAAATTTTTTCATTGGGCCTATTTGAGAAAGGTATATTTTATATTTATCTAGGATAAATACAGTTGCCGAATCAGTCCATGAATCTGAAAATAGTTGCACATATTATTTGAGAAATACAAAACATGAATGTCAAAGAGAGAAGATGATATAAAGTGTAAAAAAAACTTAAGTTTGTATTGACGTATGGGAACAAGTGTTGCAAAAAATTGGAAAAAGCAAATCTGTAAAATTGTGTGTTGAATGTAACCGGATGGATACTACATTTGTGATTTCCATTTCTTTCTCGTATTAACCCAGGAAAGTGACTGTAGTACACACCACCATGTATACTACATATATATATGTATATATATATATATATATATATATATATATGGCGTGAATGTGTACAGATACGTTATTGAAATATATTTACCTATTGACTTCTGACTATTACTGTCTTCGGATAGTGCTAAACTAAAGTCAGATTCATTTTCTTTGTCGGTGCACTGTTTATCTCGACGATTCTGACTCTCATTAATGTTCACGTTGTATATTAATATTTCTCTAAATCAAAAAATGCATATCATTGTAAAGGTATGTACAAAAAGTATGGACATTTTATAGTCATTCTATTAAGTTATTCTCAGCATAAAATAAACAAGTGCGAGCGAAAATCTGATTTCAATAACATTACCTATCTCCTTGCAGCCGATATATTTCCCTTAGTAAGTTCTCTTCGCCACCATCGGTTATTATATACAATCCATTTTGGATTAACAGTTTCACGTACTGGATAGTATATGAATCATCATCTGAAATAAGTTAATAGAGACATCGTTCAATAATGTATTAATTATCATACGGTATAACAATATAAAAAACTATTTTTAGCTGCTTTCCTTTTACGAAGCAAAAACTGACACGAATTGACACACTTGAACACAGTGTATTATTTTGAAGTCTGATGTGTTTGAACAAACACATAAATATGTCTTACGTATGTTGCATGTGCTTTATAAAAGAAAAGCAGTCTTTATAACAATTTTTTCCATAGTTAGGTTATGAGATTGGAAGAATCGGTAGAATGTATACTTACTCTGTAATTTTTCATATAATTCTTCTTCACCATCTTCAAGTGTTAATTCTAAGTTATTTGTGTTTATTTTTAATTTTATTGAATATAAACTTTTTGAAGTATTCATTTTGAAAGTAAATTTTTGTCGAGGCAGGTTAAACAGGTTATGGAGCCGAAAAAATGCGCACTCATGTTACGCACTCACCAAGCCGCGAGTGTTTCAGTGGGCATGCAAGAAACTTGCACTAGTGGTACACTCGAGCAGTACCGTTCCGCACTCTATGAGTTCGCAGTGCGCACTTAGTTCTGCCCAATGAAAAACGCTATTAATTTTGATTTAATTTAAAATTTAAGTTTTCTTTTGCGAAAATCGCTTACAATATGTACCAAACATTAAGTTTAAATTTATATTACACATTGGTAATCAGTTTGCATTATATAACTTTTGATTTACAGTCTAATCAGCATCTATGTAACAAACATTCGAGGTCGAATGCACTGTCAGGAATGGCCGAACTGTAAACGGCGACTAAGCGTATAAACCGTATTCGAACTTCCCGCGCTTGTTTGCGAGGCGCTCGCGTGGAGAACACTCGCGCCTAGCGCCACCGTGCGCCGTGATTGGCTGTGGTATGAATGATGTGATTGGCTGATGTATGTAAGCCCTGATTGGCTGAGTGAGCCGCGCGAGGGAGACACTCCCTGTTTGAATGTGAAGACGAGAGAGTTCTGTACGAGCCGTGAACGGCAATGGACGCGACCCGACTACGCGGGCAAGAATAAAGCTGTTTCGGGAGACATCGAGCTTCACCCTTTTATTTTCTCGGTTAACCTACCGATCCTGACAAGGCCCTTACAGATGTGTTTAGTTGTATTGTACTTTAATACTTTCCGCAATGTTAATATACGCTGTGATAGTAATATATACGCTATGATAGTGATATATAGTCGAAACAGTTAATTATTACATAAATGAATTTTGTTCATGCATTTTGTGAATGCGCTTTTATGTCATTTTTTTGTTAATGGAATTCTTTATTGAAAAAATAAGCTTTTTTCAATACATGGATGAGCGCCCAAATTATACCTTGCGACCGCACGCTTCCTATCCGCCATGCGACCCCCGAGGCAGCCCACGCGTGGTGCTCACGCGCCTTGAGGAGGCGGCGCACCAGGTAAGCGCGGGACTATGGAGGCCGAGCATCGAGGAGGAGGTGCGAAGGGCTCTGGTGGACGGGGAGCCCGAGGCGATCGAGATATGGCCAGACCTACCTCTCCTCATGAGCCAGACGTCATCGGATGGCTCATTCCGTAGTGTGAGCACGCGCTCACATTACAGCGACTTCTCCCCCGTTAGGGAGTAAGGGGCAGAGTCCCACAAGCACGCCGGACAATAAACTTTTCTTTTCCTTTATGACGACGGCGTGCAACGTTATTAAATAAATGTTTATTTCATTTCGCGCCTAGCGACACATAGAATTAAGATAGGATAAGTACATGTATAACTTTTTCGGTGTAGGGTAATTTTAAGTATATAGGTGGATCAAAGCCAGCAGTGTGTGTCCCCCTGTCACCGCCGGACGGAAGTGACATCGATTTATTTCGCGCCGTTCCTTATGATTTGCGTTACTGAACCCCGCGAAGCGGGATAAAACTTTTGATTTGCGCCACCGCGTATAGCGAACACTCGTCACGGATCTTGCGCGGCCATATATGATCCATGCCTCGGAACTTTCGCGCGGACGGCCGAAGGATGTATTGTTTATTTTGTGCGACCGAGTATGATTCCCGTGCCCGTAAGTTGGCACGGTAGGATCAAATCCGCGTGCGAGAGCTCGTTCCGCGCCGCTAGGTATAAGCTGCGTTGAAAATAAAGGGAACTGGGGTTCCAAACGAATGTCAATCGTTTCGAGAGTTATTTTGCGATACCCTCACGTTTCACTGCCCCGTACATGACGATAATTCGGCCGCACCGATCTCGGACTGCCGGAAGCGAAGATATCGGAACAGGGTCTTCATGGACCCATGTGGGCCGACGGCGTGAGTGCCCGAATTCGCGTAAACGCCGGGTACGGTAGAGGGAGCGCCGGCAAATACACTCCCGGCGGCAGAATCACGTTCCGACCGTCAGGAACGAAGTTAGCGAGTAAGGGTCTTATCAGACCCATGTGTACGATCGGCGCAAGTACCCGAATTCGCGTAAACGCCGGGTACGATAGAGGAGGCGCCGGCAAGCACATTCCCGGCGAAAGAATCGCGTTCCGACCGTCAGGAACAAAGTTAGCGAGTCAGGGTCTTCTAAGACCCATGTGTACGATCGGTGCAAGTACCCGAATTCGCGTAAACGCCGGGTACGATACGGGAGGCGCCGGCAAGCACATTCCCGGCGAAAAAACCGCGTTCCGACCGTCAGGAACGAAGTTACCGGAACAGGGTCTCCGTAGACCCATGTGGGCGAACGACGTAAGTGCCCAAATACGGGAAAACGTCGGATAGGATACATAGCGAGTCCGCGAAGCCATTCGTAGCGAGAAAACCGCGTTCCGACCGTCAGGAACGAAGTTCCCGGAACAGGGTCTCTTCAGACCCATATAGGCGAGCGGTGTGAGTACCCGATTTCGCGAAAACGGCGGATGCGGTTATAAGGGGATCTGCCGACATCCGTAGCGATAGAAGCACCGCGCTCCGACAGCGATTAACGGAGTTGACGAAGCGGGGTACTCAGAGACCCATGCGTGCGAACCGCGTTGCCATTCCCACAAGGGACGGCGGGGAAAGGGCAACACGGTAACAGTTATGCTGGGTCTACAATGCGAGTCGCAAAGTCGTGAGTCGCAAGAATTGACCAATCACAGTCGATTATTCTTCTCAAATTCGATTGTGATTGGTTAATTCTTGCGACTCACGACTTTGCGACTCGCATTGTAGACCCAGCATTAGCGGAGGAACGACGCGCGAACCTTCGAGAAGCATCCGGGGATCGAAACTTCGAGAATTGTAACACGCGGATCGCGCGTGAACATGTGCGCATAAACAACGTAAAAACTCGCGCAAGAAAAGAGAAAGTTGGCACGGCCCGGCACGGAATGTTACTGCGACGCAGTAAGGGCCGGTGGAAGGGGAAGCGATCCCGAGGTGGGAGAGTCGAGAGAGCGCGAGGACTCGACGCAGTCTCTCGGATACCGTCTCAGCGATAACTCGTTTCGACCGATACAAGTATATGACAATCGCGGTCATCGTGTCTCGCGAATACTTAGTCTTTCGAGTCGGTAGTTGTGCACGGTATATCACAACCAAGAATGCCCGCGTGCCACCGCGTTAAATCTACTCGCGATACAAAAGCGAGCGGCGACAAATAGCCAAGTGTAACCGCGCATCGCGTACGAGCGTGCGAAGATTGTTGCGTGAACCAGCACGAACGTGCAAAGCGTAACCATTGTAAAACATAACGGCGATCTGTAATAAAGATTCGTTAATTGTTATATACGCGGTGTTGAATTAATCAGAATTCCTCACCTGCGACGTACCTTGTCCTTCGACGTAATTCCATCGGGTGTCCCACGTACTTCCGGTATGCGGCAAAGCGAGGATCCGGAATAGTCGGCAGCGGTGAAGACAAAGTCGAGACAAGAAGCTGAAAAGAGATTTTGATTAATTACGCGTAATAATTACCCACTTACCTGTGACGTCGGCGAAGTCCAGCGTTGTCCATCGTTGTCCTGGTATGCGGTGAAGCGAGGATCCGGGGCAGCAGGCAGCGGCAGCGGGGCATCCAAGGCGGCGACCTGAAACAGAAAGGGGGGTTAATAGCGTATCGAAACAAGAAACCAGAATACCTTCTCGGTTGATACAGGCGAAACCGAGTGGCGACCGGGTGATAGGCAGACATTTCGTGTGTCTTCGTGCCTCAGAGAGTAACGTCCGGTTACAACCTCACACGTCATTTTACGCTAATCTAGTAACCTGCTTTGACGTCTTCTCTTATTCCATATGGAGAAACAAAATGGCGACTTTATCGATATATCGCACCTATCGATTTCAATGTCGCTTCTCTATTATCTAGGACTCTATTATCTAGGACTCTAGTCATTAATGCCTGGTCCACTGAAGTTGATGCGTTTTGGAACGCATTCAAAACGCGTGCAACTTTCTAACTATTCGTGCATCGTGACTGATCGAGAAACGGCAACGCTGTCCCCAGCTGTCTTTTGGCAAAAAGTTCTCCAACGTACGCGGACCGGTTCGGACGTGTTTTGCGTGAAGACACGGACGACACGTTCAAACGTGTTCGGACGTGTTCCACCCAAACGAAAAATTTTTTTGAAGTACTGCGACTGATACTGTCTGCATAGCAATTGCCAATTAGACTTCGCCACTCAACCAGACTTAGTAATCACAAACAGTGGAAAAAGCTGGCCGTATTGACCTCGTGTAGAGGCAGGAGCCAATAAAAATAAGAAGAAGAAGAAGAAGAAGCTGTCTTTTGGCGCACATATTTTGACACGACGTAAGTTTGAAATAAATATGCAAAGTGACAAGATATATTTTTAATTTATTCAATTTCAATCATATAATACTGTTGGTGTTTTTGCAGAATGCAAGAAATACAGATTCCAAATATATTGGTAAGTCTATCGGTGCAAATAATATTGTCGCTGGCACAATACTATTTATGAGCGAATGAATGAATGAATTAAATAATTAATTAAATTATTAATTAAATAAAAATTAATTAATTAATTAATTCATTCATTCAAAAATCATATCAGTTTACAGATTGCTTGTTCGGGAGCTGAATTCATAACGTGATTTATTTATTAATTCAATAATTTATTTACTAATAATTAATTAAAAATTAATTAATTAATTAATGTTCCAACGATAGCTGTGTTTCACACAGAAATTAATATAAAGCTGTCAAAGATCTAACCTTGGACAGTATGGCTTTGATTCTAATATGATTAATTAATTGATTAATTATTAATTCACTCAAAAATCATATCAGTTTACAGATTGCTTGCTCGGGAGCCGAGTTCATAACGTGATTTATTTATTAATTCAATAATTCATTTATTTATTCTATCATTAAATTATTAATACATAAATTAATTAATATTTAATGATAAAATAAATAAATGAATTATTGAATTAATAAATAAATCACGTTACGAACTCAGCTCCGAAACAAGCAATCTGTAAACTGACAGGATTTTTCTATCGAATGGAAGCTGATGCGGTATTAGATGTGACAGAGATTGATTTTGTTTCAGGAGCTACCAAAGAGTTCCTTGGGTAAAGAAGGCAGGAAAATGCAGTTACCAATATTGTCCTCTTAAAACGTGTCCGTCAGGTAAGTCGCAAGACAAATACATGTTTATGAAAATGGATGCTGGTCTCTCTCAATTCATTTATAATATTCTTTATTTATAATATACTTACTTCTTTATTTATAATATTCTTCTATGATTGATTTTGTTTCAGAAGCTGCCAAAGAATTTGCAGAAACAAAAATATAAGGAACAAGAAACAGATATTAGCGATTAGGAAAATGAATTACATATCGAATAAGTAACATTTACTTCGCCAGTCAATAATTAACTCAATTGAGAATTTAATTGACTATACCGGCAATGATTATAATCGTGGTAACGATTATAATCGTCGTGACAAATCGTCACCGAGTTTCGACCAAGGATTCTTGGTCATTCTAAAGTTGATGCAATTTTAGATGCTTATAATATAAGCATCTTAATTAAATAATTAAATTTCTTTCGAAAAATATTACCCTGGCAGAGGTAATATTTACCTCTATTTATTTATTTATTTTTTTTATCTCGATATCTTACGAACTTTATATTAATTAATGCAAGTAATGTTTATAATCATCAGTAATAATTATAAATAATAATTATATTAAATAACTTCTCTTTCGTTACAAAATCAACATCAGATAATTTACATTACTAACAGTGGATGGTCTGGTAAAATTTTAATATTATTTTGGAGAGAAAGTGTGTTGTGTGTATGTGTATACACATGTTCGTGCATGTGTATATATATCGTATGTCTTTTGTTACACATTGTTTATAAGGTTATAATAAGTCCGGACATGGAGCGTAATAGATTCGCAAATCTCAAAGAAGGAGATAGAGGAAGAATAGTCGGTTTATATGAAGCAGGATTCAGTAGGACAGAAATTACGCAAATAACTGGATACAACAGGAAAACCGTTTACTTATGGATAAGGAAGCATGAAGAAGGAGGAGTACAGAATTTACGAGATCATCGGAAAAATAATAGACGTCCAAAAAAAACAACACCTGAACAAGATCAAGAAATTGTTGAAGCTATCGATGAGCATCCTTTCGAAGCAGCTGCAACAGTTTTACACGACAGGAATGTAAATATTTTTGAAAGTACGATCAGACGCCGTTTACATGCTGCTGGTGTTCATTTACGTCCCGCAGCGAAAAAAATTGAATTAAAGCCAGAACATCGAAATCGAAGAATCCAATTTGCAACAGAATACTTGAACTTACCTCAAGAAGAGTGGAACAAAACTCCGTTTTGAACCGTCGGAACGTGAGGACGTTCGGAGAGTGTTCTCTCAGTGAAAAGTATATTGGCGGAGTCTAACATAATTTTCAGTGGAATTTTCTGGACCGATACCTGAAATATATCTAAGAGATATCTAAGATCTCATATAGTCAATCACAACGATTATACGGGTGGTGAGTCCCCTCATGGGGTTTGCTAGCTTTTTCTTTGATTTAATGTAATTATCGGTTTCACAGATATATTGAAGCAAATTAAATATATTGCAATAAATGTTCCTTCTCTTGCCTATTATACATGTATATCTTTGATTTTGAGTTATTATTTATTAACTACTTATTTCGACTTCGAGCGAGGGTGTCACGTGCCCTTCGCATGCGTTCCGTGGTTTTGCGTCGTTTGGGAATATAGTTTATATGAATGTTATGAATTATCGAATTAACTGTTGATATATATGTGATATAATAGTAATTTCCTTTTTTATAATTATTTAAATTGTATTGGAGTCGTTATGTTCACGTGTTACTGATCACATGCCCCTGGGGCTGTTTTCGCGTGAATGTATCGAATATATCGATTTATCATTTAATGTAAATATACGGAAATACACTTCCCTTCGGTTTTTTCTTTTCTCGTGTATTATATATGTATATTTTTATGATTAGTTATTATCTCTCTATATTAACTTCGTATCGTGGTGATCACGTGTTCCCATCTTGGGGATGCATGCTTTCGTTGAATTTATTGCCGGTTGTATAAGTAGTTATTGAGTTTAATTGTATATTTATTTAATTTAATGAATTTATATGTATATATTTGTGAGGCGGATCGTATTATTTGTTTTAAGGCTGAATCGCGAAGTTCACGTTTTCTTATAAATTAATACTGTTGAGCACGTGCCCTTGATAGATTTTCACGTGAATCCATGTGGAACGAGTACTGATTAGATAAACATATAAGTGCGTTTTCGTGCGTTTAGTCTTTAATAATGCGCTCTTTTCTTAAGCTCACCTAAATATATTAATCTTTTGATTTTGCGCATTACACTTTTCAAAATTTGAAGTTGTCAAACATTGCATTAATAATCAATAATAATCAATTAATTAAGTATTTGGGTACGAAATTTGAATATTGTTAATAATATTGAATATTGTTTATATGTATGTCCTTTGGAACGTATATTTCCTTTCATCAATATTCACTTCGAATTTGATCACGTGTCCCTCGAAGTGTTTTCGCGTGAATGTATCGATTGATTATTATTGAACATAAACAGTTGGATGTATAGGTACATTTTGCGTGCGTATTTCCGTGTTTGGATTGTATATATATTATTTAACATTGATCTTGTGGTACGTATATTTCTTTTCATCAATATTCACTTCGAATCACGTGCCCTCGAAGTGTTTTCGCGTGAAGGTACCGATTGATTATTATTGAACATAAACCGTTGGATGTATAGGTACATTTTGCGTGCGTATTTCCGTGTTTGGATTGTATATATATTATTTAACATTCATCTTGACTTTGATCACGAGTACTTTAAGCTGTTCCCGTGTGAACTCATCGATTGACTACTATTAAACTATATAAAAGTATATTTTGCGGGCGTTTCGTGTTTATGTTTTTCAGGGATATATTTTGTGCATATTATACTTGCCAAACTGAATAGTGTGCGTAATGTATGAGAATCGATATAGGTTATCGGTGATTAGTTGATTATAGTGTGCTTTCCTCTCCTTAAATAGGATCTTCTCTATTAATATTGGATCCCCATAATTAAATAATTAAGTGGTCTATAACCCTTCATCATGCCTAGGAACGGTAAAAAGAACAATTCTTTTGAGGATGGATCCCCGAACTCTAAGAGGGAGGGGGTGAAAAAGCCTCGATATGATAAGAGTTCGCGGATCGTTCCCTTGGGGGATGGTAGTAAGGATATTGAGTTGAATATTAGTGAGGTGGAAGTTGATATAAATACATCTGTTTCTCTTTTGGATGAAACTATTCGCCCGAGTGAGGACTCTCCTACTTCTTCGCCGATTCAAAAAAGAACTCAATTTATTGCGTCACAAAGGAATAATAGATATAATAACTATAGTGTAGCTCCTTATTCGGTACATATCGAGTCGATTGCCTCGGATTCAGCGTCGAATACTGGTAACATTGGTAATTTACATCCTATGAGTATTGGGAAAGCTTTATGTGAAAAATTTTACAATATTGCTGTCATTAGAAAATTAGGGAGAAATATAATTTGTATAGATTTTAATAACTTCCTAGATGCCAATAAAATGGTTACATCAAGAGGTATACTACCACCTCTTTGGGTGGCATATATTCCCAATTATAAAGTATTTAGATCTGGTGTGGTTCGAGGTATCAGTCCTTCATTTTCAGAGAAAGAAATATTGGACAATCTTTCCTCCTTTGGAGAATCTATAAAAATTCATGCTGTGGAAAGATTGAAATTCCGAGATAAAAAAGATAATAACAACCTTAAGGACTCTTTCTCCGTTAAAATTATATTTATAGCCAATTTACTTCCGGATTCTATTCTATGTTACAAAGTCAAATGTAAGGTATACCCTTTTATTAATAGAGTTCGTAGATGTGCTAAGTGCTCCAAGTGGGGACATTCTTCGACCTTTTGTAGGGGCGAGTTAACTTGTGGTTATTGCGGTGAGGACCATTCCTCGGACTTGTGCGATAAGTCGAATTTGAATCAATCATGTATTAATTGTAAGGGGGATCATTTCTCGTTTGATGTTCAATGCCCTATTTATATAAAGTTTAAGTTAATAAATACAGTTATGGCATTAGCTAATGTCTCTCAATTTAGGGCAAAGAATTTAATTCTTTCGAAGAGGATTACCTCGTGTAAGCAAGCTGAAAAGCTTTTTAGATCTGCAGCATTTGGTGCGTGGAACTTTGGAACTTTGGGTGTCGGAGCCGGTTCGGGGGGGGGGGGGGGGGGGGAATCGGGGCGTAACCCAATCCGTGCCTCACGGGACGGATTCCCTCCCCTTAAGCGAATTAGAAGTTCTACAGGGAAAAGTATGTCTGATACGGACTCTTCGACCAACTATGACGAAACATTGAAAGCATCTAATTCTAATCCTAGAGTTTTGGAAATTCCTAATCTATCTAAAGATGTGGACCAACTCTCTAAAAAATTTCCACGCCCAGGTGTCATTTTACATGACCTTAAAAACTTCTACTGTTCTGACTTAAATAAAAAGGATAAAGCTTTGGCTGTTATGGACTATTTGAGATTGCTGTTTGAGGACGAATCTATTGATACTAATTAGTTATTATTAATATTTTGAAAAAGAAAAATTTATTTTATTTATTTCATACTCTTGTGATTAACTGATTAAAGCCATAATTAAAACCCAACATAATAATAATAATAATATTATTATTAGCAGTATATATCTATTCTATTTTTGTGTAGTGATATCCGTAACTGGTTTTAATTTATTTAACATTCGTTAATTCTCTGAAGATTCTGCAATGGAATGTTAGAAGTGTGGGTAATAAACAACCTGAATTTTCAAATCTAATTAGGGAATATGATATTGTTTGTTTACAGGAAACTTGGCTTCAGGGTCAGGCATATTTTTTCTTTAAGGATTTTATTACATTTAGAAATGACAGAGATCATATAGGTGGAGGTACAGCTATTCTTTGTAGGAGGGAGTTGGATCCTGTTTCGGTTAATATACACTGTTAAATATGAAAGGATCAAATTTGAACCAATTCCTTGAGTTAAGCAACATTTTGTTATTTTTAACTATCATGTGTGTCAAAATTTATTATTTCAACACAAAACATGTAGTTAAAAAATTAACTACATCTATTCAACTCATTTCTGTGGTTAATAACATTTGAATAGCGGCGACGCCGGACGCGACGTTACTATGGGTAAAGTCGTAGAAGATCCCGCCAAATAAACGCGTTGTGTATTTCAAGGATTATAAAGTTAAAGTGCTAATTTGCAGTGAATATAATCCGAAGAAAACAAGAAGAAGCTCTTTTTACCTTTATAGTAAGTAAAATAGATATATTTATTGGCTAATAAAAACGACAGCTGTCGATGTTAGAGGTTAGTTCTGCTTATTATTTAAGTTACAGTTCTTCTGTATTTATTTAGTTCATAAATTGTATTAAGTGTTAAATTGTAGTTGAGCAACAAAAACCTAACCTAACCAGCGAACACAATTATTCTATTTACATTTATTCCAATTCACATTTTGTTCGTCTGTCTCGCTAGAGCGGCTAGAGCAATATATCTTCCGATTTCTGATTGAACACTTGCATTCGTTATTTGTTCTTGTTTGTGTGCTCAGTGAATATCTAACCACTTTAGTATTGTCTTTTATTGTGTGTTTCTTTTCATTCATTGCCAGACTGTTTCACAGATAATGGCTGAAGCCAATAATACAAAAGAGTTTGTATCTAAAAAACTTCAAGAATGGGGATTTGGAGATTTTATAGACAATTTTCGTCGTAAGTGTTATAAAATCTTTTTAGCAGCATCAGTGTTTTGGAAATTGCAATAATTCATGCAATTAATAGTTTATTTAGTATTGCTGTCATAAGGAATTTTTTTAAATTAGTGTAAATGTTCCCATAGTTTGACTGGTACATTATAGGATTAGCTGTGTGCGATATCATGTATTATAATACATGATAAAATAAAATATTTTAGTTATGATATTCTTATAAATTAATTTCTTTTAACAGGAGAACAAATCGATCAAGATTCATTTAAATTGTTAGACATGGATACAATAAAGGTTCTTATTCCACCAGCCGGTCCACGATTGAAGTTCGCAAAACTATTAGCTGAATACAAGTCATCACTAGAGGAAGTGCTATTCGACATAACAATACCTGTTTCTTCTGCTACCAGTGACAGTATTGATCTGACAAGAATATCTGACTCATGTAGTTCATTTGCCTCATCTGAACATTCTTTTGCTCCGTTTGCACATACATCTTCTAATTTAGTTGATCTTGATTTGAGACAAATATTGCAAAAGAAGTATCCAACCATTTTATCCCTACTAATAGAAAAGAAACAAATTGGTTGGTGTGACAAGCAACGACTTAATCGATTATTCGTTTCGGCATTCACTGATAAATATGGGCCTTTTCCTAGTACAGCACAAAAGGCCAGTTTGGCACAGCTAATCATACAAGAATTTCCATCTTTGACAGGTCACGAAGGAAGAGGCTATGTAAGCTATATAAACCTTATGGATTTTTAATTTATTGTAGCCAACTGAATTAAAATTTGTATAGGAACAGTGGTTCTGTGAAGGGCGGAACGGAAGTGCGTCATCTGGACTTATTGAAGATCGAATCAGAAACTGGAGGAAACGTCTCAGTCCCGGGGATAAAGCAGCGTTTAAAGTACAATCACGCAAGAAGAAAGCAACTGATGATTGTAATAAAGAGACAACAATAAGACACTCTGGAAAAAATACAGAAATTAGCCAAGAAGTATTACAAATGCAGCAGTGGTTAAAGGAAAACTCGACACCAAAATCTATTGTAATTGAACGTATGCGTGATACTGCAGCTGCAAGAGACGTCTTTATTTTTGATGAGAAGCATACTCTTACGGAAATTATTGACGCATGGCCTCGTTTGTTAGAGCCAGAAATTGTAAATATACACATAGTAATTTGTATTAATGTTATTTAAACATGAAAAAAATATTAGCAAAAGATACTTATATATATATATTATCTTTTGATCATATTATATTTTATAGATAGACGCAGAATTTGTACGACGATATTCACAACAACAGGGAGATGCTCTTTGTAGTGAGTTTGGATTACTCTCAGAAAGAATAATCTTTCAAGCCAAAAACTATGGTCGCACAGGTGCTGAAAAATTTGCACAAGAATTAAGTGCGCAAGGTTAATAAAATGCATTTTATTATCTTAGATTGTAAAATAATTTTGATTTTAAAGTGATTGTTTTAAATAGACTTTGACCGGAGCTTAACTGCATTGCGACTGCTTCCATTTCTTCTCCCTCAAACGGCATTTTTATTCAAAGAACAAGGTAAAAAGGAAACGGTTAGGATCAAACCAACTTCGCAAGTTTCTAAGTTGCATTTCATTGATGTTGTTCCTGTGAGTACTGGATTTCAGTTTATATGAGAATTATTTTACATAATTTATGTAATTACAAACTGTATTGGCATCTTATCCATTATACTTTTCTCAGAAAGTACACAAGTAGCATATTTGACAGTGTAACTGATACAATACACTATTCTCATTATTAGCAAAAGTTACTCACGTTATTTAGTTTTAGTATTGGTAAATCTATATTTTTTCTCTAGGAAACAACAAATTTGGATTACTACCTCGCTAATGACCGTTTAGGACCAGATAAGCGTCGAAAGCAACCATTTATTCTGCTCACTGGAGAAGAGTCTCGACCAACACAAGTATTTATCATCGTAGAAAATCATGCCATTAATGCGCCGACTGTTTTGAAAGGTGTAGACTTATGTTTTAAATTACACTTTATCTGTGATTTAGATTACTCTGAATTCTGCAAGAATGTGTGGTATTTTTTAGATGTTGTATTTTATAAAACTGGTACCCTTACTGATAAGCATATCCCAGCTTCTGTACGAGAATTGAAAGCACAACTATTTTGTCACGTTTCAGAACAGTCATGAAATGTCCAAAGTGTGAAAAAATATTTTATCAAACCGAGATGTTGCGTAGACATATTCGTTTATTTCACGGCATTAGAGATGGTGAAGTTATTGTGTGCACTGAAAACAATTGTTCCCAGATCTTTATGAAAGTTTTTAATTTTATTCGCCATTGTAAAAATTGTCATTCTATTAACAGTATGCATGAACAATCAAGAATTGTTTCCATAGATCCATTACCTAATAATTTAAGAATAGAAAATGTAGAAGTAGATTCTTCCACACATACAGTTCAGTCTTATGATGCAGGTAATCACAGTATGCCAGGGAATACCATTGAAAGAGTTAAAAATATAGCTGCTCAGCACTGCATTGAGTTATTGGCACAACCAAATATCACAGTCACTACTGCAGTGAGCAATATTGAGAAAACATCAGACCTTATGTCATATTGCATCCTTTATTTAAAACAAAAAACAAAAGATGTATTTGGGAACATTCTTTCAGAGGAACACAATAATCTATTACAGGAATTTGATAATTTATCACTAGCTTTGGAGTCTTATTCTACTGTATCAAAATTACAGAATTTGGCAAAAAATTGGCCAACCTATGTTAGCACCAATAGAAGTTGAATTAGGTGTGCGTTATGAAAATAGATCTAAGTCAGGTGTGATGCGTTTAATACGAGTGAAAGAAACATTCCAACAAATTCCATTAAAGGAATTGCTCACAAAATTTTTTTCTTCTCATGGTGTTCTAAATACTATAATGCAGTATAAACAAAGAGCTAAAGATGAAGTTAATGAAATGATTAACATACAACAAGGTGCTTATTACAGAAATCATGAGATTCTGTCCACTGATGATAATGTGATAGCTTTAGAGTTTTATATAGATGATGTTGAAGTTACAAACCCTTTAAATTCAAAAACTGGAATTCATAAACTTGGTCTTGTTTATTTCACGATAAAGGATTTGCCTCTTATACATATGTCTTCTCTCGATAATATCTTTCTTTATAATATACACTACGTGGTTGACGTTAAAAGTACGGCTATAACAAAATATTGCAGCCTCTTGTTAGAGAATTAGAAGAGTTAAAAGAGATGGTATAACAGTCTATGCCAATGATAACATTGAACAAAATCTGAAATTTATTTTGTGGCAATTTACTGGCGATAATTTAGGCATTCAGAAATTGTTTGGTTTGGTGGAAGGTTTTACTGGTAATTATTATTGTAGATTTTGTACTTTGCACAAAGATGATATGAATACATGCACTATAGAAGTTTCTGCAAAATTTGCAAGGACACCAGAAAATTATGAAGAACAACTGGCAGATGTGTTAAATGGAACTAAAACAGTTTCTGAAACTGGAATTAATGATAGTTGTTGCCTTAATGTATTGGGTTATTGGCATGTTACGAAAAACTTTGCAGTTGACTGTATGCATGATATATTTGAAGGTTGGGGATCATTAGAATTGCGACTTATTTTAGGACAGTTTATATTGAAAGACAAGTTCTTTACTTTATCTTTTTTGAATGCTCACTTGAAAAGTTTTAGTTATGGTTTTTGTGATATTAAAAACAAACCAACTGCATTAACAAGAGAACAATTGAATAAGCCTGGTGGTTCGACGGGGTAAAGCGCAGCTCAAATGTGGTGTTTAATTAGAATATTGCCTTTACTCATAGGTACCAAAATTCCAATAGATAATAATTATTGGCAGTTGTATCTCTTTATGTTAAAAATTCTCGATATTGTTATGGCTCCACGTATCTCAATAAGTGATACATTCTTATTGCAAGAAATAATTCATGAACATCACGAACTATTTTTGTTCCTTTTCCCTGAGCGACGGTTGACACCAAAACAACATTTTCTTGTGCATTATCCGCGAGTAATAAGAGAATTAGAGCCTCCTATTAGATATTGGAACATGCGTAACGAAAGCAGACATTTTAGTTTTAAGAGAATGGCTGCTTCAAGTGGTAACTTTATTAATGTGTGTAAAACGCTTGCATATAGGAATCAAATTAAACAGGCTGCAATTCTAGGAGGGATAAAATGTTTTGGAGAATCTGCAAATGTGGCAGAATTGCATTCGACTACTGTTAAAAAAGTGGTTTTATTAGAAAACCACGAGCTCTTCTTGAAAGCAGCATTTGATGCAGATAATTTAACTGTTGATTCAATAATTACAGTTGCAAAATCAGCAAATATTCAGAGTACAATGTACAAAGTTGGTGAAGTTTTATTAATTTCATATGATGGAAATTTACCACTGTCCGGTGTTATAACTCAAATTGTATCGTCTGGTACTACTATATATTTTTATTGTCATGTATTTGTAACACTCGGTTTTGATGATCATTTTCACTCTTATATTGTACGTTATACAGAAGATTACATGTATGTAAAAAAATCAGACTTATATGATTTTCGAACTTATTGGGCACATAAGTCATTTATTATTGCAGGTAACGAAAACTATTATATAAGTTTACGAAACAAAGTATGTTCGACTAAAGATATATAATACGCATTAATCTAAAAACTTGGTGTAATATTTTTTTTAATGGTTTGTACTTCCCTTAAGGATATTTTTTTATTTCTGTACAATTGCAAAAAATAAAATATATGTGCACACTGATTCCTGTTTTTATTTAAAATTGCATTAAACTGTGCTTGTATGATTTAGTAAATATAACTAAAATATGAGTCTAATTTAATTATCACTGTGTGTTTAGAATAACAATAAAAATAGTAATATTTAACCTAAATCTGAGTATCTTTTGACACATTGTAGGTAGTAAGTTACAAATCAATATTAAGTCATTTTTTACTATATTACAGGTTTAAATTAACATATACATCTAGTAGATAATAAACTAAATTTGAGTCAAATTTAATACATTTCTTGAGTTATATTATTTAACTCCATTGTTTAGTTAAATTAACTAAATATTGAGTAGGAGCAGTGGCGACCTACAGGAGTGTTCAAAAATGACTCAAATTAAGTAGAATTTGACACTATGAATTTAACAGTGTA
>JASTWL010000854.1:0-72391 GCA_035220575.1 Temnothorax rugatulus | reverse complement strand
CGCTTACATACACTACCAAGTGTGTGGTTCACTGACACATGTATGTTTAAAGAACGATGCTGATTGTATTAACTTTATTTAATAATTACTGCTTTATTAAACAATAAGCATTATAAATAATTCAGGACTTTTTGACTTAATTTTAGATAAGAAATAAGCTATTAATGGGCAGTCTTTAAGAAACATCCTGTATACACAGAAATTTCAAAGATGTTATATCATTAAAAATATCTTGCAGAGATATAATATCATTAAAAAATATTGAATATCTATATAAAAAATTAAATTAACATTTTAAACAACACATTTCACGAATATATTTTTTATTAGATATTAATATAAATTGCATTTTTACAGGAAATAATAATAATCCAATATTTGATCAAAGATATAATTATGTGCATCCTGAAACAAATTCAAACACATTATGCAATACAGAAAATGAAGCAAAAATTAATATAAAACGGCAAACGCCCTTACAAGAATTAAATCTTAAAAAGACGAATACTTCACATGCAAAGTGCTGCAAAAGAAAATGGGACTTATTAAATACTGATAAGGGTAATCATGCAAATCTTAATGTCTGTGTTTAGTAGAAAAGGCAGATTAGTGAGTGCTTAGTAATTTGTTAATATAATTCATTCTTGCCTTTAGATCTTTGCTAAATTTAAATGCAGAAACCAATCATAATAAAGAATAACTAATTACTCATTGATCTACTTTCTCCGCTGAACACAGCTAATATTACATTACTATTACATTATTACATTATTATTATTTTTACAATTCAGTCTACATATTATGAAAAATTTTATAATACATTTTTATTCTTTTACATTTAAATTTATTATTTAATTGTCATTTTTGGATACACATATTTTTCAGAAAAAAGGGGATAAAATTTAATATTATATAATGTTACATATGTAATATGTACAATGTTACATGAACAATACTCTTATAGTAAATTGCTGGTTGTAAAACATTAGCTACTGATTAATTATTTTTGTTTAGTAATTTCTTGTACAAAAGTAATAATTATTGAGCAACAGTATTTTATTATTAGCTTTTATATACGCAACGTTACAAATTAACTTATTATAATTTAACTTAATTTAATTTTTTTTATTAAATGCCGCAATGTATTTAATCTTTTATAAGATATTTTATAAAATATTTCTTATTTTACATACGAGCATGCATATATCAAAAAGGTTTGATTATTTTATATTTGTGCGCGCATATGTCAAAAAGGTTCCGCTAACTGACAGATTATTACTTACACGGTGTCACTAACATGCAGAATTTTGAATTTTGTGGCCTAGGGGTTTTCGTTAATATCAATATTATCCTCTCTTTTTTTATGAAAATGTGTAACCTCATTTTCTTTATTTATGTTCTCATATACAGGGTGTTCCAAAAGCACAGAATGTCCTTTATAACAGTAGGTTCTAGGAATATTCTAAAACGAAAATCCTAATACGAAAATGTTGAGGCTAAGTAGTTTTTAGATTATTCACGATTAAAGTTAACGAATCATACACCTGACATTTCGCGCACTTAGGCATGGTGTTATGACAAATGTGAACATAGTTATAAATTTATTTTGACACTTATCGTAATATCTCGCTTGAATTAATATTTTATAATGTGATCCGATATTAATTATACGTATGTAATGTACAAATAGATGTTCCGAATAGAAGCAGAAATAACTTCTTAATAAAAATATTACATATTTGTAAAAAAATCTTGATGTTCAAGGATCTTGACATTGTTCGTGGTATCACTTTTATCATTTGTCATAACACTGTGCCTGAACGCGCAAAATATCAGTTCTACGATTCGTAAACTTTAATTGCAAATTATTTAAAAACTATTATAGCCACAATATTTTAATATTAAGATTTTCGTCTTAGAATATTCCAAAAAAATCAAAATTTAGATTCAGAAATCATAAAATCAATTTATTTTTATATTTTATAAAATGTATTGATTAATTTTAAAAAAGATATTTTTATGTAAATTAAATTTTTTATTGTACTAATTGATTAATTTTAAAAAAGATATTTTGAAGTTAAATTTTTTATTGTACTTGTTATGTCTCGAGCGGAGGGTAAGGAGAGGCAGAGATAATGATTTCAGACGTTGTAGTTACTAGCGTATAATGATTGATTAATTGATACACTCCGAGTAGTACAGAGAGAGGCCGTACGTTCACGCGCTCGCTTATTGCTTTGTGCTATCGTAGCCGAGACCAAAACGAGAGTGTTCGCTCCGCACTCGCCAACGGGCCCACGGCCCCGCAATCCCCCTACTCCGGATCGCTACTGGACTCCTGCCCTGGCGGAAATATTTCTACAAAATTTAAAAAAAAATAAAAGTGTGCTACAAAAAACTACAAAATATAATTGCCAGAATCTATTGAAATCTACATAAATTTAAGAAATGCTATAGAATTCTACATAAAAATGCTAGAATTGGAACACTTTTGTAAATTTATGTATTTTTCTATTGGAGCTTGATCTATAAATTTTTATGAATAACTACAACTTTTTGGATATACTATAAATAAAATAAAAAATAAAATTTACTTCTCTCGTTGAACATTATTTTATGGCTGAAAATCTTGATTACGTGCAAGCTTAATTAAATAAATTTATATTTTACTTAAAAAACTTGCTTACCACCGCTGGATTTGAACCTGAAACCCCTGGCTCTTGAGTCAGTAACCTTCCGCACTGTGCTACAACATTGATTGATGAAGACGTTTTGTATTGTCTATATATGTTACACTTATTGTTAGCAGAAAATTGTACATTTGTGTATTTTTCTATTGGGTCTTACAGCAAACTATACGAAAATAAAAACATAAATATTTTGACTTCTGCGAATTAAGGAGTTATTAATAATACATAAATTTTTGTAGATTTGTGTAAAAACTTGTAACATTTAACTAAAAAGTACAAATTTTAATTAGCCATAATTGTAATAGATTTTTGAGCTGTACAAACAAATCAGTATTTGTTACTATTCGTACAAAATTGTAGTATTTTATGAGAAACTAAAAACTGGATTAGATTCTAATTTGCCTAGTTTTACGTATGTAAATTGTGGTAGATTTCTATAGTCATTTATAAATAATTGTAGTATTCTACAAATGAGCAGATGTTTTAATTTTTTAAGATTTTGTTGATTCTCAAATTTTTAAAATTTGTAGATCTCTGTACTATTTTTTATTAAATTGTAGTTTTTCATGAAATACTACTTGCAATAATTTCATGATTTGAGAGCACTATAATTTATGGTACTATTTCATAGATATTTCTACAAAAAAATAATTATTTCTACAAAAAATTAAATATTTCGACAGAAATGTACAAATTTCTATTTTTAGTCCAGTTTTGTAGTTATTCATAGAAATTTTTTCATTAAATTTCTGACTCGTGAATGATTGTAATTTCGCATATAATACTACAAGGTTCTATAGAAAACAACAAAATTCTTAGCCTTTTACGAATCGTGAATCCATGAAAATCTACATGTATTCTCTTATTTAGATTTTTATAAGATACTACAAGTTTATATGGAAATTAACAGACCTTCAACCAAACTTTCAACCTTTCCATGGAAAATTGTAGTATCTTATAAAAATCTAAATAAGAGAATACATGTAGATTTTCATGGATTCACGATTCGTAAAAGGCTAAGAATTTTGTTGTTTTCTATAGAACCTTGTAGTATTATATGCGAAATTACAATCATTCACGAGTCAGAAATTTAATAAGGTAAAAAATTGTACATTTGTGTATTTTTCTATTGGGTCTTACAGCAAACTATACGAAAATAAAAACATAAGTATTTTGACTTCTGCGAATTAAGCAGTTATTAATAATACATAAATTTTGGTAGATTTTTGTAGTATTTTATGAGAAACTAAAAACTGGATTAGATTCTAATTTGCCTAGTTTTACGTATGTAAATTGTGGTAGATTTCTATAGTCATTTATAAATAATTGTAGTATTCTACAAGTGAGCAGATGTTTTAATTTTTAAGATTTTGTTGATTCTCAAATTTTTAAAATTTGTAGATCTCTGTACTATTTTTTATTAAACTGTAGTTTTTCATGAAATACTACTTGCAATAATTTCATGATTTGAGAGCACTATAATTCTTGGTACTATTTCATAGATATTTCTACAAAAAAATAATTATTTCTACAAAAAATTAAATATTTCGATAGAAATGTACAAATTTCTATTTTTAGTCAAGTTTTGTAGTTATTCATAGAAATTTTTTCCGCCAGGGTGCCACTATCCCCGAGATGGCTCGCGGATGCCCTCAGCTCGGCTCGCGCTCGAACGTTCGATACACAACATCTCTTCCCCCCGTAACGAGTATGTCGGTAAACATGATTCGGGGTCGTGGTGTCCGACCCCCAAACTAAGAACTTGAAATTATTTATCTTAAAAGCTATTCAAATAAATTCCGTATCTTTCTGGAGGCTTCCTGGCCCGCTGAGGTCGGCCTTCGTTTTCGGAATTTACAACGTCGTAGCTCATATGCCCTGGCTTATCGTAGTCGCTATCTCCATCGTTTTCGTATTTCGCAATGTCCTTTCCTAAACCTCGCATTTGATTTATGTGGCGCTTCCAGATTTTTCCATTGTCTAATTTAATTTCATAATGTAATGTACCTAATTTCTTTGTCACCCATCCAAAACGCCATTTTATATTTTTATCTAAGTACTCTCGCACCGCGACTCTTTCTCCCTTTTTAAAAACTTTTGGAACCTTTGTTTTTGACATATTAGACACGTTGTTATCGGTTTCGGGGAACATTAAGTCCAGTCTGCTCCTTAACTTTCTCCCCAACATTGCTTCCGCGGGGGATTTTCCCAGCTCTGCGTGGGGGGTTAATCGGTAATGAAACAAAAACTTCTGCAGATTTTTTCTAATGTTCCCATTTGTTATGTTTAATTTGCGTAACGCCTGCTTGAGTGTCTGTACAAATCTTTCTGCTAAACCGTTGGTTGCGGGGTGATACGGTGCCGTGCGCTTATGGCAGATACCGTTGCTTTTAACAAACTCTTTGAATTCTTTCGCTATGAACGTTCTGCCATTATCTGTGACTATGCTGTGGGGTAATCCAAAAGTCGTAAAAATTTCTCTACATTTGTCTATTGTATTCTCCGCGGTTATATTTTTCATAAGGTGTACTTCCGGCCATTTCGTGTATGCGTCGACTAAAACTAAAAAGTTGTGTCCCAAAAATGGGCCCGCGAAGTCTATGTGTACTCTTTCGAATGGTTGTGTTGCCGCTTCTCAATGATGTTTGATTTTACAACTTGGATTGTTACTGAAAGTGTTACATGCATTACAATTTTTTGTTATACTCTCGATTTCTTTATCCATGTTCGGCCACCAACAATAATTTCGTCCTAATTGTTTCATTCGCACTGTACCGAAATGCCCGGCATGCAATTCTTGTAATACTTTGTTTCTTAACACTTTTGGGATTACCACTCTCTCCTTTCTGAAAATTATACCGTCTTGTAGCGCAAATTCCTGATCCTTATACCCTAATGCTTTTAAACTTTTTCCTTTTTCTAACGCCGCTTGAATCTTTCCTAATAACGTATCCTTATTTGTTTCGTTTCGTATGTCGCTAGCCGTTACCGGTAATGTGTTTACATTTTCGATTTGGAAAATATCCACCATATCGTATTCACCACTACGCGTTTCTGCTATGGGCAAGCGTGATAGACCATCCTCATTGCCGTGATCTTCCGATTTTCGATATTTAATATTAAAGTTGAAAGCCTGTAAGAAAACTGCGTAGTGTTGCATACGTAGCGCACTGTAGGCCGGCAGTCCCTTTTGGGGATTAAATATTTGTGCCAATGGTTTATGATCGGTTAACAGTGTAAATCGATTTCCGTATAAGTATTGATGAAATTTTTTTACACCAAATATAATTGCAAATGCCTCTTTATCGATTTGCGCGTATTTCTTTTGAGTCTCGGTAAGAGAGTTAGACGCATATTGTATCACGCGCTCTGTGCCGTCTGGGTATATATGAGAGAGGACGGCTCCGACTCCGTACGGACTAGCATCGGTGGCAAGTACCAGGGGCCGTTTCGAGTCAAACGGAACTAAAATTTTCTTATCTCCGAATTCTTGCTTGACCTTATTAAAGGACGCTTCACAATCTCTCGACCAAATAAACTTGCTACCCTTCTTTAGTAATCTATTCAGTGGGTATAATATTTCGCTTAGGTTTTTGATGAATCGACCATAATAATTTATTAAACCGATAAAAGCTCTCAGTTCCGTGAGGTTAGTCGGTCTGGGCATTTTATTTACCGCTTCAATTTTCTTTGGATCCTTTGAGATCCCATTCTTACCGATAATATACCCGCAATATTCGATTTGATCCTTAAGGAAAACACACTTCTCTACATTAATCCGTATATTATGCTCTTCTAACCGCTTTAATACTAATTCTAAACGCTCTAAATGTTGCTTTAAATCTTTTCCGGCAATTCGAATGTCGTCGAGAAAGGTTACTACCCCGTCGATGCCTTTCAAAATGCTCTCTATCGTCCGTTGCCAAATCGCGGGTGCCGATGCTGTTCCGTACATTAGCCGGGTACTTCTAAATAGGCCTTTGTGCGTATTCAGTGTGAGTAATTCTCTATCGGAAACTTCTACTGGCAATTGTAAGTACGCCTGTTTTAAATCGATTTTTGAAAACACTGTCCCGCTAGACATTGAAGCAAATAATTCTTCCGTAGTGGGCAAGGGGTGCTCGTCCACTACTAAGGCCGGGTTTAGTGTCACACTGAAATCGCCACAAATTCTGATGCCACCGTCTTTCTTTAATATTGGTACAATTGGCGTGGCCCATCGGGACGATTCTACTTTCTCAAGGATCCCCGCGTCGACCATGCGTTCTAACTCTCTCTCTACTTTTTCTAAAATCTTGAACGGTACCGTACGGCTTTTCATGAATACCGGCTTCGCGTCCGGTTTCAATTTCAAGTGCGCTTTATAATTCTTAATGCAAGCAAATTCGTCACTCAGAACCTTACTGTATTTCTTTAAAAGTTTATCTAGTCTTTTTTCCTTTGATTCTTCCACTAAATTTATGTCTTCAATTTCTTTTAGGCTACTTTTAAGTTTCTTTAATACATTTAGCTGGTTTATCCACTCCCGGCCTAACAACGGGTCCCTATCATATTGTACAACATACATATTTAGTCTCTTAACTTCATCCCCATCGCGAACTTTAACCTTGACGTACCCTAACGGCACAAAATTTTGTTTACAATACGAGCGCAGTTTCGAACGCGTTGCGTGCCAAGTCACCTTCGGAAAATTTAGTTTAAGCCATTTGCTGCTTACCAAGGTAACCGCCGATCCGCAATCTACGTCGAAACTCACTTTTCGATTTTCAACATGTAAAGAAGCCGTGAATTTCCCTCTGTGCTCCGGGTGTTCTATCTCGTCCACGCGGCACACTTCTTCTAACATGTTCGTCTGACCTTTCTTTTTGCAAACTTTTTGGAGATGCCCAAAACCTCCACATTCTCTACACTTGACGCTTCGAGGAAGGGTACAACTATGCGCATAGTGGGCCTGTCCACACCTGAAACATGAAATATTGTTAGTTCTGGGGTTTTGCCGCTTCGGTTTATAACCCGTATTGGTTTTCGCCACGGTTAACTCCTTTCTGTTTCCTGGGTTCGTGGATTTCGCCCTCCGTTGTTCTCCTCGGTCGTTTCCTCGGTCCTTGGTCTTCCTTTGGTGCTTCGCTCCTGCCCCGACAAAGTCCACGGCCGCTTCAGGCACTTCTTCCTTCAACTTGTTTACCCCCTTCTCCGCCAGCTCCATCCCGCAAGCGATTCTCAGGGCGGAATCTCTCGTCACATTCGCCGTTTCCAACAGCCTGGATTGAATTCTTTGATTTCTCAAGCCGAAAACGAATTGATTCCGTAGTTCTGTTTGTAGATAATCCCCGAATTTACAATGAAGGGATAGTTTTTGGAGCGCGGCCATATATTCTTGCGTGCTCTCGTCCGGTCGTTGCATTCGTTTCCGAAAAATGTATATTTCGGCTATCTCCAACGGCTCGGGCGCGTAATATTCTTTTAATTTGCCGACTAGTATCCCATAGGACTGTGTGTACGGGTCTACCGGATCCAACCGGTCGCATAGAATCCCGAACGCTTCCACGCCCACAAAATGTAATAAATATGCCGCTTTATCTTTATCCTCGGTTACTTGAAACACTCGAAAGGCGCCTTCCAGCCGTTGTAGCCATCGGACGAGTGGTTGTCGATTTGGCTCGAAGAATTCCACTTGGATTGGATTCGCGAACGTTACGCCGGCACTAATCGTATCCGCGTGGTCGGTCGACATTCTCTCGGTTTTCGTTTGCATTAATTACTTACTTGTAATTAATTTGTACAGCTCGCTCTCTCTCTCTCTCTCTCTCTCTCTCTCTCTCGCTCTCTGTTTCGATCGTCCTTCGGCTTAACGTCTTCCCTTTTGTCTCTCTTCCTGCCGCGTGGCCTTCTCGAACCTTCCCGAACTCTCTTGACTTCCGGGTTGCCACGTTCCTCCGCAACTCTTCCACTTATCCCATCCTCGTCGCCACTGTTATGTCTCGAGCGGAGGGTAAGGAGAGGCAGAGATAATGATTTCAGACGTTGTAGTTACTAGCGTATAATGATTGATTAATTGATACACTCCGAGTAGTACAGAGAGAGGCCGTACGTTCACGCGCTCGCTTATTGCTTTGTGCTATCGTAGCCGAGACCAAAACGAGAGTGTTCGCTCCGCACTCGCCAACGGGCCCACGGCCCCGCAATCCCCCTACTCCGGATCGCTACTGGACTCCTGCCACTATCCCCGAGATGGCTCGCGGATGCCCTCAGCTCGGCTCGCGCTCGAACGTTCGATACACAACAGTACTATAATGTTCTTATATTATGTACAAATTAAAATTACTAACATATTTCTATTTCTTAACAGAAAATTTAAATAGAGAACATAAAACTGCACTGGAGCAAAATAATAATTTTCCAAAATTACCAAACTTATACGTGGTACTACATAAGATAGATGAAACATCAAACAAAAAAGTTACTAAAACAAATAAATTATCAAAAAAACAAAGAAACCAAAAAAAAAATGATAAGAAAATAATTTAATTGCTAAAGGTAATTAAACTATAAAATACTAATGTAGCAGAATGAAAGGAAAATAAGACAATTCAGTGAATTTCTATATATATTTTCATTATTTTCTTTACAGATGACAAATCCATTTATGAAGTGTCCAAAAATGAATATTTGCCTTTAATTGACAATAGCGCTTCTACAGAAGATCTTCCATACTACGCTGTAAATTGGAATCTCAAGGATAATCAAAATACTTCAAAAGAAGTATCTTCTATAGACACTTATACGGTGTGTCTTGCTAACGAGCGCACATATGTTTTCATACCCTGTGATCATCTCGCTTGTTGTCATCTATGTATTGAATGTTTAGAAAGTACTCGATGTTCAATTTGCAACATAAAGCAGCTGTATAAGAATTATTAATGCATAATTGAAAAAGGTCTTTATGGAAAAATAGATCGCCGTCTAATGTCCATTTCTAGCCATACTTCGATAAATACAGACTTATTTTGATCTCGGTTTAAAATAGTTTTTATCTTCTTCTAGCTCTAGGAAGTTGTAGAAATGGACATTAAGTAAAATAACTGTCTCTTTAACAATTACTTAATTCGAAACAATTATTCCTTATTGATTACTTAATTACTAAGTTTACTATTAGAGACAAAGATAAAATGTGCGCAATTTCATTTATTTTTAGTCTTTTTCGTTTTTAATTCATTTATTCTAATCAAAACTACAAAGTGAAATCTTTAATTGACTTTAAAATAAGTTTATACACGTATGACATAGATAAGTTAAAATGCAGCAATATGTCATTATTACGGTTACAATATCACTCATTTGAGACATCGATATTTAATTTGCACAAATGAATGTCGTGCCAAAGATATTTAAGTTTTTTCGTGAAATTTTAAGTGTAGTACTAAGTGCTGTGACTTCATTTACATTTTTATTTAGATTCTAGGGTTGATATAAATATTATAAAATATTGATTCAACGTACAGTATTACAAACATTTGATAACCCTGTTCTGTTCTCTGTCTCTAAACACGTAGAAACTGCAGTTGTAAGAGTTACACAATATTATTTATTTTAAATATAGATATTTTATTTCTACAAATGTATGACGCGCCAAAGATACTTCAGTTCTTTCGTAATATTGTTAAGTATGATACTAAGCGCTGTGATTTTATTTACATTTTCATTTAGATTCTAGTGTTGATACAAATGTAGTTTTTCTAATGTTGGTATAAATATAAAATATTTTACGTACAGTATTACAAACATTTAGTTTCCTATCCTGCTGAACAAGCTAAAATAACTTCTAAACACAAATAGATGATATCAGTGTAATCAATTATCTAATAAAATTTCAATAGCAAGTTTCTATGTTAAATAACTATTTAATAGATCAAACAGTTTTATAATAATTACATTACTATTATATAATTCACAGCAATTCGAAATTGAACTTTTATAAAGGAACAACTATTACGGAAATTTAGAAGGAAATATTAAAAATAACATGTATATATTGGTTACACATATGACTATATTCTTTATCTCTATATTGAATTATTTATAAAGTAATTTTACAACTATATAATAATTACAATCTACTCGCTGAAATACAAATAATAACGATCAATTAAATAGAATAACATTTAATACAGTTACAATTAATATTGCAAATTAACGTTGTTACTTATAAATAATCATTATTTTCGCATAACATACTACGTTCTACAAATAAGTCGCAATAAATAGAGATCATAACACGGTTCTACAATTTAATGGAAACTACTCGACGCTTTTTCATACGCAAACAAAAACGCTCCTAAATTCCTGTTTACTACTTGCAACCCGTTAGCACCACGCGTGTCCTTACAGAGTCCTGCTCCATCGGATTATCCAGAACGATATTCTTGTAGCTTTTGAAGTTCTCTGCTTGCTCTAAAGATATCCTCCTCCTCTCTATCTGAAATAAAAATAAGAGAATTATTCGATTATTTTGCTTACTTTCCTCGGTATTAGTGATCACTATTATTTACGAACTTTTGACTTAACGACTTTCTTGCAAATATCTCGCTTCGACTTTTATCATATTAAATTCTTCTATACTTTTCTTTATTTTAAACCGCGTAAATTACAAGTTATTATAAAAAGGGACTCAAAAATAGAAACCATTAATACTTCGCTACAGTTATTGCAATTAAAGCAAAGTGATTACCTTAAATTTTATGTGTATTTATTCTATCCCACGATGCATAGTATCCATTATCCTTGTATCCCAGCCCCTCAGGCGCATATATCCCAGCAGTTACTCCATTCTGAAACAGAAAGTTTTTACAAGCCTTTACTCTGTTCTTCATATAATTAGTAGCATAATCAGTTAATGTGATTCAGGAAATAGATTTAAAAGACACTTATCTGATTGTACAACAAATTATTCTCTTGACTATCCTTCCGATCAAGGGTGCCTGTACCATCTTATTCCTTGCGGGCCTCTCTCAGGACGTATGAGACTTTCACTTTTCGGGACGCCTCCCTCAGGATGCTCAGGACATCAGGAGTGAACCAGGTCGCTGCACGTCTCTCTCAGTGCATTGTTCGGACGTAGATATTCACTTGAAACGCTCATCGCTCTCTGCCAGTCCTCGCTCTAAAACAAAAGTGAATTAATAGTTGCACGATTCGTCAATAAATAGATAAACAAATTACTAAAGATAGTTAATGACAGCACTGTTAGCTCTTTCAATAGACAGATTAATAAATCAACGGATTATCTGTTCCATTTTCAATATTATTGCGGATTAAATTTATTCTTTGATAATAAGTCTCTTCACTTACCCCGCCAGTCTCCTCTTCTTCAGGACCGCTGTTCCTGACTCTTCGCGTCACACGACGATCACGGAGCCAGTCACCGGACCTTCCGGTCACCGCGATGTCCCACACATCGTCTCCTCTCGCTTCGTCGCCGTCACTCTTCCCACCGCCAGAGTACCCGACGTAGTGAACCTGAAGAGAGAGAAATAAAAGCTATTATGAATTAATGAAAAATACGATTATTTTATTATTATTAGATTCTATTCACCTTGCTTTTTCCTCGCCTTGCATTCCTCTCGTAGATTTCTCGCGTTTGACACCACGCGTTACACACCTGTCAAACGCACAAGGAGAACATAACCTCACCATAATTTCGATCTCCCAAGATTACACGTCGTCAGGCCGTCTGCTCATCGCGCGTTTACCGCTAAGCCTGCGATATAAACTTCCTAACGTTGAATAACTCCAAGAAATAAAATTATTCAATATTTTATACAACTTGTCTCTTTCGCGACATTCGTGCGCAAATGCACAGTGTCCTTCTTTCGGTGTGCAAATGCACGGTGCGCTTTTTTTCGTGTGCATCTTTTCCGTGTGCAAATGCACGGTGTCCTTCTTTCGGTGTGCAAATGCACGGTGTCCTTCTTTCGGTGTGCAAATGCACGGTGCGTTTCTTCTCGTGTGCATCTTTTCCGTGTGCAAATGAACGGTGGGCAAATTTTGCGTGTCCAAATGCACGGTGGGCATATTTTCGTGTACAAATGAGCGGTGCGCATCTTTCCGTGTGCAAACGAACGGTGCGCATCTTTCCATGTGCAAACGAACGGTGCGCATCTTTCAGTGTGCAAACGAACGGTGCGCATCTTTTCGTGTGCAAACGAACAGTGCGCGTCTTTTCGTGGGCAAACGAACGGTGCGCATCTTTTCGTGCGCAAACGAACGGTGCGCATATTTTGCGCGTCCAAATGAACGGTGGGCATCTTTTCGTGTGCAAAAGACTGGTGCGCATATTTCCGTGCGCAACTGAACAGAGCGAATTTTTTAATAATTTACTTTCTGTGTGCAAAAGACATTTGGCCAATAATTCCTGTGTCCAAAAGCACCGTGTCCGATTGAACCGTGCGCAAAGTGTCGTGTCCAATATCTCTGTGTCCTTTAGCACCGTGTCCATCTGAACGGTGTCCAAGTGAATGCCACTCCTTTCAGGAAAGAATATGAGAATAAACTCTTTGACATATGCTACTGTAAATGCATAAATTTTTCTAATTGTAATTGCGTAAATAAAGTCCCAACATTAGAAAGACCTTTTTTATTGGATCAAAGAGGTCCGCGAGAAATGGTAATTGGGATAATCGATATACGCACTACGAAAAAATTACGCAAGAATTACGAAAGGAAATATGCTGACCAGGAACGCGTTTCCAGAGCTCGAACTATAGCATCAGGGTCGAATACAGTTCATATCGATTTTTCAGATACAGATTCAGAATCGGACTCTGTAAATGACGAATCGGTTATATTATCGGAAATGATGAATGACGAATCCAATATAGGTGATACTATGATACTAGAAGATGATACTTCTTCTACACTGACAAATAATCAAAATGCAACGGCACCTCCTGCATTACCTACAGTACCTACACAAAATAGAATCGATTTTCCTAATGTGGCAAGGGCTTGTGACAGAATGGGAATTTCTGATCGAGCAGCAGCAATAATTGTGAGTTCCACTTTACAAGATTTAAAAATTGTGTCTCCGAACAATTCTTCGCTGGTGGTCGATCGAAGCAAAATTCGTAGAGCACGTAAAGTTGCTCGAACTAAAATTCTAAGTTTACAATCAACTCAACACCTGGAATTGCTCGGACTTTACTTTGATGGTCGAAAAAATCAAACTATTTCTCAAGTAAAAATTGGAGAAAAGTTTGCAAGAAAAACTGTATTGGAAGAACATATTGTGCTTCTTTTGGAACCAGGTTCAAAATACATTGGTCACTTGACAGCAACATCAAGCACAGCCCTTGCAATTAAAAGTTATTTATTTGAGTTTCTTGTAAAAAAAGAATTCGATATCAGGAATTTAAACGCTATCGGCTGTGATGGAACTGTTGTGAATACGAGCTCCAATGGCGGAGTTATACGGTTACTGGAGTTGGAACTGAAAAGACCTTTACAATGGTTCATATGTATGTTACACTGTAACGAGTTACCATTACGCCATTTATTTTTAAAACTAGATGGGAGAACAGTTGGCCCAAAGGCGTTTTCAGGACCAATAGGAAAACAGCTTCAAATTTGTGAAACGCTTCCGGTGATTTCATTTGAACCAATTTTATCAGAGTTGCCGCTCATGGACTTTACTGATCTTAGCACAGACCAAAAATATTTGTATGAAATGACTGCCGCGATTTCCAGCAATAACTTATCTGCCGACCTAGCGAATAGAAACCCGGGAAAACTTAATCATTCCAGATGGTTAACATTAGCTAATCGAATTCTACGATTGTATGTCTCAAATGAGAAGCCCAGTAAAAAACTGCGAACTTTGACACAGTTTGTTGTCAAAGTGTATGCTCCAGTTTGGTTTGAGATTAAAAACAAACCAACTTGCAGACACGGTACTTTGCATTTGTGGAGCATGGTTTATAAATCAAGAATCTTCGATTCTGAAATTAAAAACATAATTGATCCTGTTATCCAGAGAAATGGTTACATCGCACATCCAGAAAATATATTGCTTGCAATGATTACAGACGAGAGGCAACATATAAAAGAACTTGCTTTGAGACATGTGTTGAAATTTAATTCAACTCCTGCTCTTAACGAAATTCGTATATTTAAAGTACCAGTAATAAACTTTGACGCTGAAGATTACACTGAATTGATTGACTGGCAAGTTCCGAACTTAACTGGTCCTCCGCTTTTAAAAAATCTTTCTTGCGAAAACTTGAAAGATATGATTAAAAACGTTCCGGAGATAGTCAATATACTGAGCTTTCCCTGTCACTCGCAAGCAGTTGAACGGTGCGTTAAACTCGTTACCGAAGCTTCGTCTTCTGTCTGTGGGGACGATGCTAGAGATGGTTTTATACGAACCAGGATTGCTAATAGAGCTACTCTCCCAAAATTTGAAACAAAGTCAGATTTTCAACGCAGCATGAATTAAAAACTTAAAAAAGTAAAAAAATATTTTCGTAAAAGTACAAAAATAACCAAAAATTTTTTTAAAATATATAAAAAAATAATAATAATAATAAAAAATAAAACAAAAAATACAAAAAACTAAAAATAAAAAAAATTTTAAAAACTTCAAAAAAACTAAAAAAATGGATTTCGGTTTACAGCTACCTCCTCGCGGTGAAGTCTGGGTAATCACAAACATTTTGATTAGCTAAGAGCTGTAAAAAATATAAATGCCAGATACAAACTCGCAAGTGGATATTTTCCTACATGGGAAATTTTGAAACAAAAGTTGGAGGCAGAAGATGAGCTCCGATCAAGTTGAAATTTTACAGATATTAGTTTTAGACATATTCGCATCTTTTCCGCCTAGTAGCGTTATAAAATTCAAAAATTTTGTTTTTTATATAGAAGTTCGCTCCACCCTAATATATATATATATATATATATATATATATATATATATATATATATATATATTAATTTAACTCTGCTCTTAACACCTTTAGCCTTTTTCGTATCTTTCTTACCGTCGACTCGCAAGGCGTACATCTTTGCTCTAAGCCCGACGAATTCGGTCATTATCGCACCGTTGTTTTCGTCCTTCATCAAACCCGGAATTTTTTTATTGGCGAGTGGGATACCGTACGCATTATCGATCGCATAATCGCTAGTGTCAAATCTATTAATGTGACGCTTCATAGTATCGTATACGTCGTCGCACTTGATGAGATAAATGAGACTTTCCGTATCGGTGTACGTGACTTTACACTTGTCGCGATACAACGGTAACATGTACTCGTGATGAAATTCATACAAACATGTCTTGGATATATCGAGGATGCACATACCCACGTAGATTGGTTTGTCGAATTTCACCTCGAGTTTTCGCATTTCTATTGCTACTAGATTCTCCGAAAAGACGCTTCGACTGCGAAAATTTGGTTTCGCAATCATTGTCTCCACGCCGTATCTACCCTCCCAATGAGTCACGAGTCGCACGTCAACGTGATTGCGCACATTCTCCATGGTTTTGCCAAACACAGCGTTGTTCATCAATTTGTATAAATTTTTCTCGAAATCATTCTTGGCCAATGTTCTAAATTGCGTATTGAGTTCTATGTAATCGCGAAGCCATGGAGATTGCGCGAATTTCAATACGCGGTGAATCTTTGTGACGCGAAGGCCGTGACGAGTACACTGCTGCAGGTTGCGATAATGTATGACATAACCTTTCTTATCGTGTAATGTTGCGAGAAGCTTGTCCTGCCGCTTACCGGGTGGTTTATCGCGCGTCGGACAGAACGGTAGGTCAGTGTGCGAGTCGTGAAGATGTTGCGGATACTCGAGATCGACTTCGAGAATGTAACCTATCGAGGAATCCAACGCGACATCCATAACATTAAAATCGGTTACGTCGTCGACCCATCGAAAATCTGCGTAAGGCAATGGTTGACACATTGCCCAGCCGTACAAGTTGTTTACATCGAAATACATCAGGTACGACGATGGTTTCGATGGATCGTACGACTGCATGTACTTGTTGTTGGCCAGCGCGTATCTGTTTGAACATTGACTCAAACCGCCACGTATACCTCGTTCGATAAACATGACCATGTCAATGTCGGTGAGCAGTTCGAAATTGATACGCGTATGCTTCAACATAGCATCCCACGTAAAACCCGGTAGAGTATAATAATACGCCGAATCGAGTCCATAACTCGCGACGCAGCTATCGCGAAAATTTTCAAAAATATCGGCCAACAGCAAGACATCGGTTTTCAGATACAAATCGCTGTAGTCACCGAGTGTTCGAATGGAGAACCGTTGCCAGACGTTGACGGCGTGCGCGTAATCGCTCTCGGATACGGTGTCACCTGTCAATGAACTGAAAAACGAGTCGCGCGGTGGTAAGCACGAGTCGTCCAACTTTTCGACGCAGTCAATGTACTCGTAAGGAAATACGCCTTTTCGTGTCAGCAAATCAAAATTTTCTGCGGATAATGTACAAAATTCGCGTTGCAATATTCGCAGTTTATCCTTGGTGAGATAAGATGCCAATTTGTCGAGACTAGCGGTGAGAAACTTGTATGAATCGATAAATCGTAATTTAACGCCAGTTTTCTCATTTTTATCCTCTGTGCTTTTAACATTTTTTGTAAACGAAATGTATTTTTCTTTTGTAATTGGAAGCAAATCTACATGTCCTTCGTACGCTGTTGCTATTTCCGTTATAATAAAATGCGCGTCGTAGCCCGATAAATTATGAAAAACTACGGGAATGCAATGCGAATCTTTGTAATTTAAGTTACAATTAGAATGCGCGGGACCTCTGTACCGACCGGTCAGGTGACAATGATCGCGTACTCGCACGTCGTCTGGCTCGAACGGTTTTTCACACACGTGACAGTGCGTTGCGCTGTTAAAATTTTCCCACTCGTCTCGCGTGAAATCTGCCATGGGTACATTAGTGGACAAAATAGTATTTACATTGTGAGCTAAACGTCTTAGTTCCTCGGCGAACCACGCGACGCAATCCTTATCGCGACAAAACCGATACAATGATAACGAGTCGTCGTACGAGCAACGCACGTAGTACCCTATGCTAAACACGCGATGATGTTGATACGTGTACCTGGACGTTTCCGGATCCGCTTCCATCTTCTCCAGGGTGCACTCGAGGTCGGCGTACACGACAAACGGAACTCGTTCCTTCCTGTTGTGGTTCTTAAAGGCCAACCACTTGTCGTTATCGCTCGGTAACTTGATCGCGCAGTCGTTCATCTCCCGACAGTCGACGGTGTGGGCTTCCAATTTCTCGCTGGAGCTGAAGTAGTGCAAACATCTGTAAATAATGAAATTTTTTATACATTTTTCACGTAAGAATTATTTTTATTATTTATTAGGATGTATACTCACCGATCGCAAAAGTATTTCCTGTGCTCTTTTTTACTGATTTGCGAGCTCACGAGGCGGGATAGGTTCTTGATGCATGCAAAATGCCCCACGTTGTCGTTATCCACGTACAGCAGATTTACATGTCTGTCCATCTTTCGGTTGGTGAGGCGTATTGGCAGGATAGTAAGTTTCTTGTTTTTCTCGATGCTGTAGACGTTGATGGAGATGTCGTTGTGATTTTCAAATTTTTTAATTTGATCCAACGTCATTAGAAACTCAATATCTTGGAGATTTAGCACCGATGTGTAATGTGGATACGACGATTCCCGTTCTGCATTTCTTTGGGCTGGATGCAGAGCAGCCACCACTGACCATGCAAAACATGCATTGTCCTTGGATCGCACGTTTATCACCGCTCTCTTCATTTTAATTTCTCGCGGTATTTCCACAAAACACCCCGCGTGCAATGGATTGTACTTGTTCACATTTACCGTTAAATTAAGTATACGCGACAACGCCCACCCGCTATCGCGTTCCTGGAATTCATCCAGCGATGCTAGGGTAGGCTCGATAACCTGTCGCTTGTACCACTCGTGCAGATCGGACTCACGAAAGAGTTCATAGTTTCTGGTAGCGATACTTTTATTTGCGCGTTTGTCACCAGCTACAAATTCACCGTTAAACACTGTGTTTATTTTTACATTGTCATGCCGTTGCATGACGTTCCGCACACGATCGAGTACAATGTCCCTCGCATCTTCGAAAAATTGACGAGGTTCGATGTGTTTGGAATTTATTGCCGCACCAGTCAGTATACGGCTTTCAAAAGCCGTATCTATCTCGCGCCATCGGAGTTCTGTCTCACTCGCACTGTATCCGGCACCCACATGCACGAAACGTTGACGTACCGAGTCTTTCAGACCTTCGAGTCGTGCGATACAAGCGACCAACGACTGTCTAAGACCGATGGATAATCGTGGCCGTTTAATTCGGCTTTGTTCTTCCAACGATTCGATAAACTCGTCGCATCGTTGCTCCCACGCGGTAAAGTCTTCCCGCGAATTTAAAAGGGTGGATTGCTCCAACAACTCTTGCTCCATGTTATTGCACGATCCTCTTTCCAACACAATTTTTGGTACTCGCGACTTCCAGTCCTCGACTGCTGAGCGTATCCCCCCAGATTATCCATTTTATACCTCACTAATGATGCATCGTTTGCTTTCTTTTTGTCATATCAAATTTCACCGTGATCTCAGCAGCCGTACATCGGCGATATTTGCAACATTTGCAATTTTGCACGTGTGCGATGAAATCATCGCGAGACACGTGTTCTTGAAAACAATAACGCGCCATTGACTTATGATGAATTGATCTGTATAACTGCAGCAGCCGTACATCGAACAGAAAAATGCAAGATTTGCAGTTTTGCACGTGTGCGATGAAATCATCGCAATGTGTCCTTGAAAAAGATATCATGTCATTGACTTATGCGAAATTGCAAATTTTGCAATTTTGCACGTGTGCGATGAAATCATCGCGAGACACGTCGCGACATGTTCTTGAAAACAATAACGCGCCATTGACTTATACGAAATTGCAAAATTTGCAATTTTGCACGTGTTTGATGAAATCATCGCGAGACACGTCGCGATGTGTCCTTGAAAAAAAAAAATCTTATTTGATGCTATTGCCTGATGAGGTGATCTCATCATGAATGTTCTTGACAAAGATATCACATTTAACATATATTTGGATTGTGGTGGTGGTCACCCTGCAGCAGCCGTTATTACTGTAGGATGCTGAGTTTGGTGGCTTGTTGTTGTGCGTGCGACATTCATCACGCGGGATCGGCGTGATGCGCGAGTCGCGAGCGTGCGAGTGTCCTCTGTGCGAGGCGAGAGGCAGAAGTAAGCGAGCGTTTGACGAGGAACGTAGCGAGAGACACAGTCCGCGAGTTACCGAGAATTATATTATATCTGAGAACTATTGTATATTTTATATCTCTTCGAAATATCGATTAAACGATCGCACATTAATAAGATCCAGTCTCCGCTCTATTTACCCGCATATATCATATCCTACAGCTTTTGGGGGCTCGTCCGGGATAGAGCGAGCGTGCGGTTCGGGAAAGTTCGATCGTTCCGGAGGTGATACGTGGCCGAAAATAATTTGTGATGCCACGCGATCAGAGTGACTTTACAGTTGCGGAGTTGAAGGAGAAATTGAAGACACGCGGACTGCCCACGACGGGTTCAAAGGCGGAACTCGTCTCGCGGCTACATGAGGCTGATCCATCAGGTTTCTGGGCGGAGAGCGGCGGGTCTGGTGGCGGCAGGGGCGGCGAGAGCGCCGAGGATAGCGAGGATGAGGCACGAGAGAGTATGTCGCGGCGAGAGGTCGAGCTCTACAAGCGAGAGAAGGAGCTTGCTGAGCGCGAACTTGATCTCGCGCGGCGCGAGGTTATGCTGTTACGAGGACGGCTGACGAGGAGAGGGAGTCCCGCTGGCGAGGCGGCGATGACAATGGGGACGGAGATGAGTCTCCACGATGAAGAGATGTCTCGCGTGCACCCGAGAGCAAGTCTAACGACGATATCCGATTTGCTGAGTGATTTTGACGGCACGTCCAATAATTTTGAAACGTGGGAGAGGCAACTCAAGTTTTTGAAGGCAACGTATCGACTGGATAATGATTGCGCGAAACTCTTAATCGGAATGCGGTTGAAAAAGAGAGCGTCCGAGTGGTTCCATTCGAAGCCGGAATACATAGAGATGACCTTTGAGAGGCTCCTCGAAGAGTTGAGGATCATGTTTCGCAATCACGAGAGCAAGCTACATCTGCGGAGACAGTTCGAGAATCGTTTGTGGAGGAAGGAGGAGACATTCCAGGAGTACCTCCACGACAAGATCATCATGAGCAACCAAGTGCCGATCGAGAAGGACGACCTGCTAGAATACGCCATCGAGGGTATACCGGATGTCACGATGCGCGACCAGGCGCTCATACAGGGATTTTCATCTGTAGACGGTTTGTTAAAAGCGTTCGAGAAAATAACGTTGCGCGACCGCGGTGCGACAAATTCGAATCGACGCGGTAGCTACAAGGGCATGACCGAAGACAATAAGAAAAGCGTAACGGACACTAACGATAAGCGTTGCTTTAATTGCGGCGAACGCGAACACATCGGCGCAAATTGCCCGACGAAGGCTTTAGGAGCTAAGTGTTTTGAGTGTGGTGGGCGCGGTCACATATCAATTAAGTGTCCGAAAAAGAATAGTGCGGAGAAATCCGTTGTCGCGTCGGTTTCGCGAACACTCCACAAGAGAAACACGCGGACGGAAGTGATAAGCGGTCGAGTTATTACAGCATTGATAGACACCGGGAGCGATATATCGATAATGCGAGTAAGCGAGTATGCGATGATAGGATCGCCGAAGATGTAGATATCGAATGCAGAATTTTGCGGAATAGGAGGATTTAGTGCGAGAATCTTAGGCGAATTTCGTGCGGATATTTTAATTGACGGACACACGTATCCGATACTCATCCGAGTCGCGCCAGACGCCGCCATACCGTACGAGTTACTTATAGGTGCAGACTTTATAGACACGGTAGAGATAAATTTCAAAAGAGGTGTAATCTCCATCAAACCTGCTTGCGAGCTAACGGTCGACGATGAGTCGCGACCCGAAATATTTGCGATCGACATCGTACATGACTCGGATACAATAGATGTTGACATGCTATCGATGCCCGAGCATGAGCGTATTGTAACGGACTTGGTAAATAAATACGAACCAGCTAGGACACACGAAATAGATATTAAGATTACTATTATTTTAACGAATGACGAACCAGTTTATCAGAAGGCCAGGCGCCTTTCACAATGGGAAAGAGATAATGTAAATGCTCAGATCGATGAGTGGAAGGAGGAGGGTATAATTCGAGAATCCACATCTGATTTCGCGAGCCCTGTTGTTTTAGTAAAAAAGAAGAATGGCTCTTATAGACTTTGTGTAGATTATAGAATGCTTAACAAAAAAATTATTAAAGATCGGTACCCTCTTCCCCTCACCGAGGATCAGTTTGATCGTTTGCAGGACGCGAAAGTTTTTAGCACGATCGATTTGAAAAATGGATTTTTCCATGTGCAAATGGACGAAGCGAGTATAAAATATACGTCTTTTATTGTACCAGACGGACAATATGAATTTTTGAGAGTTCCTTTTGGCCTATGTAACTCCCCTTCTGTCTTTCAGAGATTCATTAACGCGGTCTTTCGAGACTTAGTGAAACGGAAAATTGTATTAGTATATATGGACGATTTGATCGTGCTTTCGGCTAACGAAGACGAGGGATTGAAAAACCTAAAGATTGTTTTAGATACCGCGAGTCGAGCTGGTTTAATTATAAATTGGAAAAAGTGTTGTTTTCTGCGTCGCGCGGTAGAATTTCTTGGACACGTCGTTGAAGACGGTACAATACGGCCGTCGGAACAAAAAACTAAGGCGGTTGTATGTTTTTCAGAGCCTAAGAGCATGCGACAGGTACAGTCCTTTCTAGGTTTGAGCGGCTACTTCCGTAAATTTGTCCCGAGATATAGCGCGATTGCGCGTCCGCTGTCGGACTTGCTGAGGATGAATGCGAGGTTTCAATTCGGTGCTATCGAAAGAAATGCTTTCGAGCAGTTGAAAGTCATATTGAGTGAGAGGCCAGTATTGAATTTATTTCGTATAGGCGCGGAGACCGAATTGCATACCGACGCATCCATGCACGGTTTCGGAGCGATACTTCTTCAAAGAAACAGCGAAGATCAAACACTACACCCAGTGTATTATGCAAGCGGCAAAACTACCTCGGCGGAAGAGAAATATCCAAGTTACGAACTAGAGGTTCTGGCCATTGTTAGAGCGCTTAAGCGGTTTCGTACGTACTTGTTAGGAATAAAATTTAAAATTGTAACCGATTGTCGAGCGTTCGCTCAAACAATGTCGAAGAAAGACCTTTGCGTGCGAGTGGCCAGGTGGGCGTTATCGTTGGAGGAATTTCAATATGTAATAGAACATAGACCGGGCAAGAGCATGTCGCATGTCGATGTTCTCAGTCGAAATCCATTGCCGACGTGTTTGATGGTGAGCGAGTGCGAGAGGGGTCTACTTGCGCGATTGAGGAGAGCACAAAGCGCCGATGGCGATCTGAGGGAGGCGTTTAAGGCGACCGAACAGGATCAGTCGGAGGGCTACTTGATTCGAGGCGGAGTGCTGTACAAGGAGGATAACGGCGACATAAGATTGGTCGTTCCCAAGGCCATGCAGCTGCAGATGATAAGAAGAGTGCACGAGCAGGGACATTTCGGGGTCGCTAAAACGGAGGCTTTGGTGAGGATAGACTATTGGATCCCTAACTTGAGCACTAAGGTTAAGAGTGTCTTGCGAAACTGCATTCCGTGTATCCTGGCAGAACGGAAACATGGGAAAGCCGAATGCTATCTGAGTCCGATTGACAAGGGAGATGCCCCGTTAGACACTTTTCACGTTGACTATTTAGGTCCTTTGCAATCAACCAAAAAGAGTTACGTGCATATCCTTGTTATAGTGGACGCGTTCTCGAAGTTTGTCTGGTTATACGCCACTAGATCGACAAGCGCAGCGAAAGCGGTTGACCGACTACGAAGACAGTCGTACACGTTTGGTAATCCGAGAAGAGTTGTATCGGACAGAGGAGCTGCATTCACGTCGAGAGAGTTCGAGGAATACTGTCAATCGGAGAATATAGAGCATCAGCTGACGACTACAGGAATACCACGAGCAAACGGTCAGGTCGAGCGTGTAAATCGCACGCTCATACCTTTGCTAACGAAGCTGTCAGCCCCTAAGCCGAGCGAATGGTATAAATATTTAAGCAGTGTGCAAATGTGCCTGAACGCGACAATTCATAGGAGTGTCGGGATGACACCTTTCCGGGTTCTGCTAGGCGTCAACCCACGCATCAGGGATAGCCCCGATATCAGGGAGCTACTTGAAAACGAGATCATCACGTCTTTCGATGATGATCGAATAAAGTTACGAACAGAGACCAAGAGGAATATCGAGAAGGTTCAGCAGGAAAACAGGAAGACTTATGACAGGAAGAGAAAGGAGCCTCTGAGTTACCGTGAGGGAGACCTCGTTGCAATCAGGCGCACGCAGCAGGGCCCTCATCTCAAGTTGGCGCATAGGTATCTCGGACCGTACGAGATCATAAAAGTCTTGCGTAACCACCGTTATCTTCTGCGTAAGGTTGGCGAGAGCGAGGGTCCTATGCAAACGTCGTCCGCTGCCGATTATATGAAGCCTTGGATACAGGACGACGACTGCGATGTGACAGGGGACGACTGTGATGAGTCGGAGGACGGCGAGGACGGCGAGCGGTCGGGACGACCTTAATTTTAGGGCGGCCGGGTGTAGGATGCTGAGTTTGGTGGCTTGTTGTTGTGCGTGCGACATTCATCACGCGGGATCGGCGTGATGCGCGAGTCGCGAGCGTGCGAGTGTCCTCTGTGCGAGGCGAGAGGCAGAAGTAAGCGAGCGTTTGACGAGAAACGTAGCGAGAGACACAGTCCGCGAGTTACCGAGAATTATATTATATCTGAGAACTATTGTATATTTTATATCTCTTCGAAATATCGATTAAACGATCGCACATTAATAAGATCCAGTCTCCGCTCTATTTACCCGCATATATCATATCCTACATTACATTGGCGCTATTTGCAAGATTCGCAATTTTGTGTACGTATAAATGGTCTACGAGGATTCTAGAGCGCAGTCAAGAGTTTGATACAGTTCGAGTACGTCGCAAACAGCCTCCAGTTACGATGAACACTCACTGTGCGAACTACTACGTTCCGATTCAAGATGAAACGTGTGAGAAACAGCTCAATGAGTAAGTACCGCTAATTTTCGCATATACTTGTGCAAAAAAAAACTTTTATAAACATAATTGTATTTTTTCAGTTTTGCTAAACCGCGCTACACACCTCATATTTTGGGAAGGAGATTTGCCTTGACATCGATAGCGTATAAATTTTTGGATGTTGGAATCAACGCGGGACCTATGTCCTCTGTGGATATACTTATTGGCGATAACCGAGGCAATCGGATAATTCTGCATCATGCCACGTGGGTGACATTCATCGAAAAACGTGCAGATATTCAGCGATTCGTGCAGTCACCGGCGCCATCATCGCTAGCGTTTCGAGATCTGGAACTTGTTAAAATACGTGAGTAGCTAGATAATATATACTACGAACCTCAGGTACAAAACCGGGGGTCGGGGGGGGCGCGTTCCCCGCGGGGGGAACGCCATAAGAGATGGGCGAGGGGGGCCCGGGACGGGCAGTTGGTGGGGGGGGGGGATCAGGAGTGGGGGAAGTTGACTTCTGCACTCAGGTACTCTTGAGGGGGTCGGGAGGGGGGAGGAAGAGGCGCCGCGTTACCGACGGCAGCGTCGTGGACCGCGGCGGGGCGCGGACTTTCCGCGCGCGCCTCTTCGTCCTCGCGGGCCGGGCGCGGTCGTCCGGTCCCCCCCGACGGCGAAAATCGCGAGTCGTCCTCCCGCGAGGGGGAGCGTCGATCGCGCGCTTCTTCGTCTCAGCGGGCCGGACGTGGTTTTCCGACCAGCCTCGTTGTATCGAGAGAGACTGAGAGAGACGATACCGCTCTCTTCGTTCACCCGAACCGTACGTTTCACGAATAACTTTTTTATCGCGCGTCCGAACTCGCTCAAGGTCGCTGTCGTCACATCCTCCTTTTGTTTTTCTCGAACGACGCGGCGAGCGGTCGTCGTATTTTCTTTCCCAGGGAAAGAGCATATCCGGCGTGGAAAACCAACGCTGAGATAACGAACGCGTATAAAAGCTCGCGACGGCGCGGCAAACGGTGACGCGGACAGAAAAATGTATCGAGAGAGAGAGCGGTGTGAATGGATCGGGACGGGAATAAGTTAATTTTATTAGTTTTTTGAACGCGATATGAACGACGAGTACGCGGGGGGTTGTGAAAGAGACGAGAAAGGTCGTGTGTGAAAGCGACGTTTAAAAAAAAAAATATACACATCGCGCACAAGTTTTTGTTACAGATTGGATAAATAAACATATAAATACACGTGTGTGTATCTCGAGACAAATATATGTTGTATCATTCTTTACCCTTCGCTGTTATTTCATACTTTTTTTCTTTATTCGTGGGCGATTCTTTAAAGACGCGTAGAATATCGGGGGAGGAGGAAGTCGCGGTAAAATATAAAATTGTAATATGTAAAAAAATATACGCTTCTGTCACCGATATCGTGTTTCCATTTATTGCTCCCTATCCCACCCAATCTCACGCGCGTTCGCTCACTCGCGCTGGGGAAAAAAGCGTCGACGATTCCGGCGTATGAGTCGGTTTGATAAAATGCATTTTTCCTCGATGCAAAATGCTATTCTTAGTATATTTTGTTTACCGCAATATCCTCCTTTTGTTGCACTTTCTCGATATATAAAGAACTCCCGGCTAGACTTGGGTGTAGTCATTCCACAGTCTTTTGAGACAGCGACGCGAAGTCTTTTTAAAAAACAAAGCACATTTGAACAGTGACAGTGCCAAGATGCGTTTGCAAATAACGTATCCGTGTGACGGCGTAAGTGTTTTGTGTTGCGCAATAATAAAATTCTGCGTAATAATTTTGTGTAATATTTTTTTATTTTTAGTACATAAAAGTTGACAAATTGAAGATTGCAGAGGTACCTCTGCAAATGGGGATGAACGTTACGTTCACTCCATACGAGGAATTTTTGCAAATGAGGTACCTATTTAACGATATAACATTTGAGGTGCCTGTGCACATGAAGGTGAGTACATATCATATAAGGTATACGATTTATTATATTCAATAAATCATTAAATAATCTGTTATAGCCTGACGACGTTCGCGAGCCTATTCCGGCGACGTATATAAATTTCATTCCTGAGGTACGTTATTTGTGTGTGTTTTTTTAAATAATATATTTCGTTTAATTTTTTTACAGCATGATGTACATGAGAAGACGTTATTTGAAAGGACGTTTGATGATTATAAAAATTTTACTAGATTTGAGGTACGTGATTTGTGTGCGTGTGATGTTTTAAATATTTTATATAATTTTTTGTTTATTTGTTTTTAGGAGGAAGGTGCCAATGAGAACCCAGCCGAAATACACGTGCATTTCGGCACGTCGACGGTGAGTCGTTTAAGTAATATTTTTTTAAATAAAATATATTATATAGGTAGAAAAAAAGAAATATGTAATTATCGTATACATGAATGACTCATGTTTAATATATAATTAGGAAAAAGAATTATTTAATTATCGTATAAATAACTCATGCTTAACATATTTTTTATAGATATTCCGATATGACGAAACAATAGATGCCACGCTCCTGCCAAAGGTGTGTGTGATATAAAAAATTTTTTATGAAATTATTTTTAATAAATTATTTTTTATAAAATTAATTTTTAGTGGGTAATAGACGTTCCGGGCACGGGGATGTTACACATTTATGATACGATACAGTGGGAGATGCAGTTACATGGGAAGACATCTCTGGTCTTTTGCCCGCCGGAGGTTAGTATGTTCATTATTATTAATAGCATACATAATTTTTAAAAGTATATACAGTTTTTAATAATGTGTGTTTTCAGCATGTTATTTCAACTCAAATCAGTGTAAAGGGCTACGTTAATAAAGACCTACAAGCGTGGAAACAAGCGGAGAGGCGGTGGCGACGAAAAGACGTCGATTATTTGTGGTACGATACGTCGTACCGCCGAGACATCGCGGCCATTTACCACGTGGCGGATGTTTTTGACCTGACGCGTCTCTTCGGGCTCCAGCCCTATGAGGAGGAGCCTGAGCCTGAAGATTGGAATCAAAATAAACCTTACTATTTATAATACTTCTTTGTAATATACTTTTTATAATATTTTTTATAATACTTTTTTATATTTTCATAAAAAGTTATTTTATAAAATAAATATATACAAAATATATTATAGAAATGAGCGTCGATGTCAATTTTTCCTATTTCCTTGTGCTCTATCCCACCTACGTATTCTCTCTCTCGATCTTACTCGCGTCTTTTTCATTCGCGTCTTCTCATACGCATGTTCTCTCAATCCCATTTATCGTAAAATGGTTTTATCGTAAAAATCAATACCGATGAATGTGTACAATTTTGTATTGAGGTAGTTCGATGATGAAACAACTTTTGCCAAGAGTGATATGTTTTTTTATATCGAAAGAAGGAACTCTCCTGAATCGATTAAGCCCAGAAAAAAAGATAATTCACCGTCCTGTTCTCAAGATATTCACCTTCAAATTAGGTGATTCTAACGATTTTAACATTGGTCTAATAGAAAAAAATAGATATTTTCCTATGAATAACACGAGTTTGCGAAAAATGTCCGAGCAATATATATCGATGAATAGAGGACACTATGAGAAAGCCTATAGTTGAAGGTGAACACGATCCACCGTACAGTTTTTTAATTAATAATTAATGTTGAAAATTAGTCAAGCGACGCGTTAACACACACTTTATTTTAATCTATTTTAGGCAAAATATTATTTTACAACCTAAAAAATTACTTACTAATGGTCTTTTTACGTCGTTATGAAGCTTTGCGATGCGTTATTCTATTCTTTTATAATCATATAAATAAAAAAATTATAAACATTGTTTTGACCTCGGCCTTTCATCATCGAACTACCTTAATAAAGTACACGTTGTGCGCCCAATTATATTTTTTTCTGTTACAACACGGATGCCTTGTCTATCCACGAATTGTGCGAACTGTCCATTCCCAGCCACTTCACGTACACTCGATTGCCGCGCTTACGCAGGACCTTTTCCACGAGATAGACGTCGGGATCGGAGACGCGCAGCAACTCGTGCTCGTAGAACCCTCCGGCTATCGCTTCCCCGCGAATGTCCCTCAGCAGATACGTAACGGGATTGGTCCTTTGCACTCTGGCTATGCGAAAGATCTCGGTGGTCCAATTGGGTGTGTAGCCCTTCTCGAAGATCGTCTTGAATTTGCTCACGCGCACCGGATCGTCGACTCGAAGCCTCGCCGGCGCGGCGATCTTCGCGCGGCTGTACACCGTGCGCAGCAGCCTCTCGGCGACGGTGGGCGTCACGTCCGCCGGACGCATTCCGATCGTTCTGTGTCTGCGACGATTGTAATTCGACAGGAGGCTCGACAGCGAGTCGATCCATCTGTACGATCCCTGAAGCGTGAAGAGCTTCCACATGTCGTTCTTCAACGTTCGATTGAATCTCTCCACCACCGACGCCTTCATCACCGAATACGTGGAGTAGTGATTCACCTTGCGCGCGTCGAGGATCTCGCGCACGTCGGCGTTGTAGAATTCCTTTCCCTTGTCCGTCTGCAGATTCCCGGGGCATCGCGCGTCCTCGCGAAAGATCTTTCGCAGAGCCGTCGCGACCTCCTTTCCGCTCTTGGTCTTGAGCGGGATCGCCCAGGCGTACTTGCTCAGCACGTCGATGACCGTCAGAATGTAATTGTGACCCGCGTTCTGGCGCGAATAGGGACGCATCTCGACCACGTCGGCCTGCCACAGATCGTCGTAACCGCGCACCACGACGCGGCGACGGGGAAAGTTCTTCCTCGCCGGCGCGTGCAGTTCCTCCACGAGTCTTCGTTTCTCCGCGCTCATTGCTGAAGAAGGTCTAGAATACCCTGAATTTTGGCGATCTTCTCGTCGTGCTTTTCCACGGTCTTTTTCAAATCCAGGAACTGGCTTCTAAATTCTCTTATCAGGTCTCTCGAGTTCTTCTTGGCTTCGGCGATCGCTCCCTCGACGAAGCTCCTGTTCGTCGCGTCGCCGTCGTCCTCCGGCTTGGCCACTCGCCGTATCCTGCGCTCCGACGCGTCGTAGGAATCGTCGCGCAGACGGAGCGCGTCGTTTCGCAACGTCACGATGTCGTCTCTCAGACCTTGGGTCGCGTTCGTCACGATGACGCCTGTGAAATTCTGATCGGCGGAGCTCTTCTTGATCTCCTCGTTCACCACGCCCCTCAGTCGTTCGATCGCGCCCTCCACGTAGCTCCTGTTCGCCGCGTCGGTGCCGTTCTCCGGCGCGGCCACGCGTCGTATCTTGCGCTCCCTCGCGTCGTAGGAATCCTCGCGCAAACTGACCGCGTTCTTTCTCACCGTCGCTATCTGTTCTTTCACGGTCGCGTCGTTCTTCCTGATCTCCTCGGTCGCGACGCTCCTGAGCCGCTCGATCGCTCCGTCCACGTAGCTCCTGTTCGCCGCGTCGCCGTCGTCCTCCGGCCCGGCCACGTGTCGTATCACGCGCCCCCTCGCGTCGTAGAAATTCTCGCGCACGAGAAGCGCTTCGTTCCTCAGCGTCGCGATTCCGTCTCTCAATTCTCTGGTTGCGTCGAACTTGAGCCGCCCGATCGCTTCATTCACGTAGCTCCTGTTCGCCGCGTCGTCGTTTTCCTCCGGCGCGGCTACGTTTCGTATAATGCGCCACCTCGCGTCGTAGGAATCCCGATTCAAACGGAGCGCACTGTTCTGCAGCTGATAGATCACGAAATCGACGTATCTCTTGTTCGTCGCGTCGGTCTCGATCAGCGGATCGGCTACCCGCCGCATCTTGCGCTCCTTCGCGTCGTAGGAATCCTCGTTCAAACTGAGCGCGTCGTTCCTCACCAACGCTATCTCGTCTTTGAAATCTTTCATCGCCTCGAACTTGGCATACGCGATCCAGACATCGACGTAGCTCTTGTTCGTCGCGTCGTCGCTGTCCTCCGGCGCGGCTACCCGCCGTATCTTGCGCTCCCTCGCGTCGTAGAAATCCTCGCTCACGAAGAGCGCGTTGTTGCGCGTGTAATTGCGCAGGGACTCGATCGAGGAGCGCAATCTCACCGTGGACGCACCGTCGATCCCGTCGCCGCTGCTCCGATTCGTCAGAGACATGCCGAATTTGTTCACGGACATCGCGCGCGCGGGGATGCGCCGGGGAGCGCGCCGCGATTCGTACTGCCGTCGCGAACCGCGCGACCGATCAATTTATGACGAGACCGATCTCGCGAAGCTCCTCGATTATCGACAGAATTTCGTTGTCGTGAGCGTCGTTGCCGGCTCGACGAGAAGCGTCCAGCAGTCGAAGTCGATCGACCAGCTCGTTGGGATCGTCCCAGTAAACGTAATCGATCGCTTTGTTGGTCAGTCGCATGGCCGACGGTAGTCCGGTACCCTTTTTAGTCCCAACTTTGCCAGACGGGAGCAACAGCGGCGCTATTATATTTTTGTACTTGTGTCCCTTGTTGCCCATGACGTTCTTGCCGGCGCCGCGACCGTGTTTGTGAGCGCTGGTAGCGAAAAGTATACTCCTGTACGTTCGTTTGTCTCTGTCCGTGTAGGCCTTAGCGTCGGGAGCTCGCATGAAGATCAACTCGTACAGGCCGCGCGTGCCCTTGTACCGCACACCGTCGACGATCACGGAGTCATCCGCGGCAACGTCGAATCGCTTGTTGCCCAGCATCGTGCCGTTCTCGCCGAGATACACTCCGTAGACGTTGTCGATGTCCTTTTTTCTCTCACCGCTCAGAAGAGCGCCCACGTATTCCCGGCCTAACGGTCCTAGTCGGTTGTGCAGAAAGTCGTGACCTTCCGCCGTACTGAGAGACTCCCTCACGGACGTCCCTAACGCGGGAGGTGGAGTCGTCGTCTCCGAGACGGTCTCGTCTTCCCTGGGCAAAAACCGGACCGAATCGGCGTGGATCGGCGTTGAGCTCGTGATCGTCGTCGTCGCGGGTGCCGAACTCAACCGTGCCGGACGCGACTCCCTTTTCCCCCCGGTCGTCGTTGTTCTTATTGGCGTAAATACGTCGTCGTCCTCCTCGTATTCGCCTTCCAAGTCGGCGCCACCATCGTCGTAGTCGTCGTTCTCGCTGTCCTTCCTCGCCCCCTTCTTTTTAATTTTTTTCGCCAGCGCAAAGCCGTCGTCGTCGTCGTCATACTTGCCCGGCTCTTTACCCCTACGTTCCACATCGTCGGCGAGCCGTTTCAGAGGTTTGACGATAGGCTCGTACCTCTTTTCCAGAGCGATCTCGCTCTCCATTTTCCCGGCCCTGAGAGCGGCGTACTTCCTGCGAATCGAGGCGCGCGTCTTGGCTATCTCACGCGCGGTCCTCTCCCCCGCGATCGCGCTCATGCTCGCGTCGTTCGTCGAGGCGCACTGATCGGCTCTACAGCACGGCGAAGTCGTGGAACCCCCGTCTGTACCGTCCGCCTCGCAACGCGCTGTCCTTGTCTATCACGGCGAAACCGTAGGTGCGTCGCCAGCACTCGCGACAGAACGCGCGAAACTCTTCGTACGACATATCGATGTTCACGTGATCGTCGTACACGTGTCGCAGATTGGTGCCGTCCTGCCTGAACAGGATCAACAGATTTGCGTTGTCGCGCACGAGGTGTTTCGGTATTTTAGCGTACGTCTGACAGAGATAGAAGCAATCGATGTTCGAATGTCGGCCCATAGAAAAGTACTCCCTCATCCTGTCCTGCTTGTCGCAGGCCACGTCGTCGAAGACGAAGACCGAGTCGGGAAGCGCCTCGCCGGGCGGAACGACGTCGCGATTGTCGGCGAACGCGCGATAGCCGATCTCGTCCATGGGCTCGAACAGTCGTTCGAGGTATCGATACTTGGGTTGCTGCAGAGATTTCGAGTACACGTACACGTTCTCGAAACGAAGACCGTGCGGTTGTTCCAGCAGACTCAGCAGAACGTTCGTCTTGCCGCAGTTGGAGGGCCCGCAAATGATGCAGCGCACGACGTTCGGCAGGAGAGGACCGTGCCTGCGCGATTCTCCGTTTTCTCTCTCGGCGGTGCCCGACCTCGCCAGCGTTTTGCGATCCATATTCGAGACCCCTATCGTCACCGACTGTCGCACGAATCGCATTTTGCCTCTCTCTCTCTCGGTCTTCTCCGCGAGCGCGCGCTCGCTCGATTCGTTCGCGATGAGCCCCCCGCTCGAGAGGGAAAGGGGGAGCGCTGACGTCGCGTCGTTTCGTCGCGCGTGCGCGAACGCCTCGCGCGCGGGTATAAGTAGCGCGAGCGCGTCGTCGCGTCCGTATAAAAATCAATTCGAAAGCAACGATTGGTTCGCGCGCGCATCGGTGATCGAGATGTTTCCCATGCTGACGGACAGGCACGATATTCTCAATCTAACGGTCGAGGAGTTGGAATTCGTTCCGAAGATCGTTCTGTTGCGTAGTTTTGAGAGATACGTGCATCTGCTGTGGGACCGTTTGCCGGAACACATAAAAGCGGACCCCGAGGCGCAGAGATATCGCCCGTGCATGGAACATTACAATCGTCCGTGGCAGCGAACGCACATAGACGGACCACCGCCGCTCATCAAGGACTGCCACGAGTGCAACCGCGCCCTCACCCTGAACGATGAGTCATCGAGTCACCAAGATAAGAAGAGAAAACACTAACATTTTTAAAAAATAAGAAGAAAGAGAGCCCTCCCGCAATCGCGGTCGAATGCTAGGCGCGCGCGGCGCCGGTCTGCTCGATCGCGCGATAAACGCTCTTCCCTTCGAGCTGCATGTGCCCGGCTATCAGTTCTGCGGACCCGGTACGCGTCTAGCGAAGAGACTAGCGCGCGGCGAAAAGGGTGTAAATCCGTTGGACGCGGCGTGTCGAGAGCACGACGTCGCGTACTCCCGAAGCGGCGAGCTCGCCGACCGACACTTGGCCGATCGACTGCTCGCCGAGAGGGCGCGCGAGCGCGTCACCGCGAGGGATTCCACGGTCGGCGAGAGACTCGCCGCGGCTGCCGTATGGGCGGCTATGAAGGCGAAGACGAAACTGGGCATGGGTATGGAAAAACGGAAAGGGAAGAGGACGAAAGGAACGGGATCGAGGAGAAACGCGAGGAAGAGCGGGAAGAAGAGGCGGAGGATACTTCCGACCGCGAAACGCGGCGGCTTCTTGCCTTTTCTGCCGATGTTGGGCGCGCTCGGTTCCTTGATCGGTGGCGCGGCAGGTGTGGCCAAAGCGGTGAGCGCCGGCAAAGCGGCGCAGCGGCAACTCGACGAACTGCAGCGACACAACCGCGCGATGGAGGGTCGCGGATTGTACCTCGCGCCGTATAAGAAGCGCGGAGGTGGCGCGAGGAGAATCGTCGAGAAAAAAAAACCTCGCGGAAGAAGGCGACGTTAGCGCGTCTACCTGCGGACGGTGTCACGACGAACGAGCAGCTCGATCGAACGGCGCGTCGCCTGCGCGTACCGTTCTTCCGCGGGGTGTTCATGCGCGACGCTCTGCCAGCGAGGGTGCGACACGCGGAGTGCGGCATCGTGAATCTCGACGACGCGGCGGGTCCGGGCACGCATTGGGTCGCTTACGCGAAAAGGGGAAACGCGGCGATCTACTTCGACGCGTTCGGAAATCTCCGTCCGCCGAGGGATCTCGCGCGATATCTCGGCGGTGGCGGCGACGGCGCGATCGTGACGTACAATCATCGGGCGTTTCAGACGTTCGATCAGAGGATCTGCGGACAGCTGTGCCTGCGATTTCTTCGCGAGATCGATTGGGGGGAGCGGCGATGTCGCTGACGCTCACGTTGACCGGAACCAGCAGCGTTCTCACGGCGAGTCACTTTCCCGCTCTGGATCTGAGCGACGGCGAGTACGAGCTGGGTTTGACCACCTTCGAGACGTACAATTCGATACCGAACGTCACGTCCGCGAACAATCGATTCCACTTCGGCGAGGACGACCGGGTGATCGTCGTTCCGGAAGGCTCGTACGAGCTGCGAGCCGTGAGCAGATATCTGCGCGCCGCTCTTCTTCATCGGGAACGTCGCGCCCGTGAGAGGGAAAAGATCAAGGAGAAGGGAGGAAAAACGCGGGCCGATGGCGCCGAACGGGCGGGAGAGAAAGATCGAACGCAGAGGGACGACGACGACGAGGACAACGACGACGGTGATTACGGCATATACGAGGACGACGAAGACAAGGACGACGACGGCGGTGATGGAACGATGCTCTCTCTTCGCGCCAACGAGAATACCATGAGGTGCGAGATAAAGTGCTCCTACAGGGTGAACTTTGCAAAACCCAACAGCATCGGTTCTCTCTTGGGTTTCTCGCGCGATCGTATTCTGAAACCGAACAAATGGTACGTTTCCGACAGACCCGTTGACGTCATGAGCGTGAACGTCATTCGCATCGAGTGCAGCGTCACCGCGGGAGCGTACAGCAACGGGCGCTCGGTGCACGCGATCCACGAATTCGCGCCGAAAGTGCCGCCGGGATATAAACTGTCGGAGACTCCGACGCAGATCATTTACCTCCCGATCGTCGCGCGAAGCGTCACCGACATCACGGTGCGTGTCGTGGATCAGAACGATCGGCTGATCGACTTTCGCGGCGAGGAGATAACGATCAGACTGCACGTGCGTCGTCGTCGCAGTTAGTGCGTGTGTGTGCGTGTGCAATCTGAGAGGAGAGAGAGAGAGCGAGAGGGATGCTCGTTCTGAACGGATCGAGCGCGGATTGCACGAACGAGCGAGCCGGCCCGTTCCGCGACGAGATCGGAATCGTGGGCGAGAGGAGAGGCGGAGGAGGAGAAAGGAGAGCCGTTCTCAGCAGCGCCAACGTCAAGTTCCTGCGATCGCTGGGTCTCGCCGTGAGGAACTCCGCGCCGTCGCGTCGTTTTCCGTTTCGAGAGAAAGGAGCATGGCGGTCGACATACTGAGCATCGGCGGTGAGCCGACCTTCGACGAGCGCATCGTCGGAATCGAGTTTCACACGTACAACCCGTACGTCAACACGACGTTCGGATACAACGACGAGATACGAATACCCATACAGCAGCAGGATCTGTACACGCTGCCGTGCGACAGTTATCTGTACATCGAGGGACGTCTTCACGACGACGGCGCGACGTCGGAGGGGAGGGATGACCAAAGGCAATACGCGAGATTGGTCAACAACTGCGTCGGGTTCATGTTCGAAGAAATTCGCTTTGAGCTCAACGGCGTGGAGATCGATCGGTGCAGAAACGTCGGAATAACCACCGCGATAAAGAATTTCGTGTCGCTGACCGTCGAACGAGCCAGGAGACTGCAGAACGCCGGATGGAGTTATCCGACGAACGAATCGAATCTGAACAGCGCGTTCCGTGATTTCAATTTGTGCGTAGCTCTGAAAGATCTGCTGGGTTTCTTCGAGGACTTCAGACACCTGTTGCTGAACATGAAACAGGAGCTTGTCCTGATACGCGCTCGTAGCGACGTCGATTGCGTCGTGGATCCGAAAAAGATCGTGCCGAGAGATCCGGCCAAGGATCCTAAAATTACGCTACTGAAGGTGCAATGGCGTATGCCGCACGTGTTGCTGAACGACGTGACTAAACTGTCGCTGTTGCGAACGTTGGACAGCGGACGATTCCTGAGCGTAGCCTTTCGCTCTTGGGAGAATTACATATGGCCGGAGCTGCAGAGCACGACCAAGCATTCGTGGGCCGTGAAAGCCGCGACGCAGTTGGAGAAGCCGCGATACGTCATATTCGCGCTGCAGACCGGACGGCGAAACGAATTCACGGAGGACGCTTCGAGATTCGATCATTGCGCGCTCACCAGCGTGAAGTTGTATCTCAACTCGGAATTCTATCCCTACGACGACGTGAACGTGGATTTCGAGAGCGGCAGGTTCGCCGTGCTGTACGAGATGTACGCGAACTTTCGAAGATCGTACTACGGGGACAGTCGCGACGAGGCGCTTCTCTCCCCGCGCGAATTCGCGCGGGTGGCTCCGCTCGTGGTGATCGACTGTTCCCGTCAGAACGAATCGGTGAAGAGCGGCACCGTGGACGTGCGCATCGAGTTCGAATGCAGGGAAAACGTTCCGCCGAAAACCACCGCCTTTTGTCTCATCGTTCACGATCGCGTCATCGAGTACAGTCCGCTGACCAACGTGGTGCGCAAAATTATCTAACGGAAAATGCGGTTGCGGGAAACCATTTCCCGGAAAAACATTTCCCGGAAACGAGGAATGTGCGAGTGACGAACGTGCAAAATTGTCCGACGGAAAATGCGGTTGTGAAAAACCATTTCCCCCGGTGAGCGAGGAACATATAAATTCGAGGGATCCTTTCCATCGTTCCTCAGACTGTCAGAAACGAGCGGTTCAAGCACATCTTCGCTATATTTCGTTTCAACGCACGATGGCCGCAGCGACACCGAGGACGTCGACGATCTTCGTCGATCTGCAGGGCTTCGTGGTTGGCGAGAAATTCTTCGCGAAGGAGGTGGCCGTGCTCCGAAGCGAGACGCGCGTGCTCGCCCATCACGTGTTTCGCGCCCCGATGAGTTGGGACCTGCTGACGAGGGCTGAGAAAACAAGGGCCAGCTGGCTGATGGCGAACCATCACGGCCTTCGTTGGGAGGACGGGGACACGGACTATCGCCTGGCGAGGACGATAATTCGACGCGCGGTGTGCGACGACCTGGGCGAGAGAGAGGAGGTGGCTGGTGGCGTGCGAATCTACGTGAAGGGCCTCGAGAAGAAGACGTGGCTGAGAGAGATTCTCGGCGACGCCGTTCGCGACCTCGACGCGACGATCACGAGCATCGACGCCGAGTACGACGACGTCGATCGCCTGGAGTTCCTTCGCCCCGATCGCGCGTTTCGCTGCGGACGTCATCAACGGTGCTGCGCGATGGAGAACGTGCTGAAGCTGCGCGACTGGTGGATCGAGCGACGCGAATGTCTGTCCAGCATCGACTCCGTGGATTTGTAAAAAAAATTATAAAGACGCATTACACATATATTACTCGTTTGATATAATTGTTTTTTTGTTTCATATTACTCGTACAACATATTTGTATTTTACGTATTACTCGTTTTTTCTCTACGTTGCATTCATCTATCTGTATTGTATTTAATCATAGGAAATGGCACGCCCTTCAACCAATTGCAGCTGCTTTAATGCCGCGATATTATTACCTAATGTCCGTTAGCTATGTTAATTAATCAAAAGCAAATTAAAAATGCAAATTTGTGAGTGCATTAGTGAACTAACACAGAGCTGACAAGTTCGATTTTTTCTGCAGATGACAAAAAAAAGGTACTGCATATGTTACCATAAGTTAATACATATATTACTCGTTTGATATAATTGTTTTTATTTGATATTACTCGTATAACATATTTGTATTACTCGTTTTTTTCTCTACGTTGCATTCATCTATCTGTATTGTATTTAATCATTTTCTATTCAATGTGTATCCGTCTATATTGAGTTAAATAAACGATAGAATGAAAAAAAAAAGATCAACGATGTCGTTCCTCTTCACACACGCCTGTTCCACAGTGTACATTACGAGCTACCGAGTGCGCAAAAATGGCCGATCGCGAGAACGCGATAAACATTGCGTGCCGCCGAGTGCGTAAGAATGGCCGGTCGCGGTACCTCTTAACTGGACAAACAGAGAAACGGCGAACGATTGACGAGAGAGCGAGACGGGAAGGAGCGATAACGCGGAGACGCTTCAGCGCGAATGACCCGACGAGCGATAACGCCGAGCCGCTCCAGCGCGCGAGGTGCGAGTACGAGCGCGAGTGAGCGATAACGCCGAGTCGCTCCCGCGCGAGTGAGCGATAACGCGAGGTGCGGTTACGAGCGATAACGCGAGTTGTTTTAATAATGTTCTTTTTTTCTTTTATTATTTTCTATTTTATCTTACGTATTGTTTTTTGATATTTTTTCCATATATTTTATTTCATCTTACGCATTGTACGAATATAAATGACACTTTTATAAATAATGAAACTTTTATTTTATTCCTCTCAATAGTATTATATGTTTTTTTATACATATAATTGTTCATATTTATTATGTTTATTCGGTTTTCATTCACTTCTTTGAGGAGGGCATACCCTCCGGAACGTCCTCGATGTCTATCACGTCGTCCTCAATGTTGTCGGCGCGACGCCCCTCGTCGTCGTCTTCGTCCCTCTCTCTCTCGCGCACCGTCCTCCGTCCCACATCCGACGGCTCCTCGCTTGTCGACGACGCTAAACGCGCAACATCTCTGTGTAGCGCGCGCATCTTCGACACAAAGAACCGCACCTGATTGCGCGATTTCCTTGCCAGCGAGGCGATGAGGGTTCTACCATAAATTTTAATATGATTGTTAAATAAAATTGTCAAATATAATTATTAAATATCGTTAATGAACGTAACAAAACTGTTAATACTTGTATTTTACAATTCCACCTACGTTCTGTCCAGCACGAGGGATTCCTCGTCGATGCGCACCGCCAACTGTAGGCATGGCGGTACGTTTTCAGAAATGCACTGCAGCCGCAGCTGCAGCTGTCTTATCGCTTCACGAAACTCCTCCGCTACCCTCGCGAGGGATGCTGCGTGAATTTGAAGCAAATCGCACGCGGTTTTGATGTCGTCGAGTTTCTCCATTATTTCAAGCACTATCCGTATGTAAGAACGTGTGAGAACCGATGCAGATGGACTACACCCAAGTCTAGTCTCACGTTCTTTATATACGGTGAAAAGGGGATATTGCGGTGAAAAATATACTAAGAATAGCATTTTTTGCATCGAGAAAAAATGCGTTTTATCAAACCGACTCGTCCGCCGGATTCGACGCATTTTTTTCCCACCCGAGACCCCCGCCGCCACCTGTCCGCGCCCAGAAAGTGCATCGACAAAAGAAGGACATTGCGGTGCGAGTAATCTATGATAAAGATAGGATTTTTGCTTCGAGGAAAAACACGCGTTTTATCAAACCGACTCGTCCGCCGGATTTTGACGCATTTTTCCCACCCGAGACCCCCGCCGCCACCTGTCCGCGCTATCGACAACGAGTGTCCTCGCGAAAACATCGCGCATCCGGTCCGCTCGTCGCGATCGCGCTCAAACCGCAACGCGCCGTCATCGCGGTTCCACCGTCTCTCTCTCTCGCTCTCGACGATGTGGCTCGCGCGCGTAATCGCGTTGACCGCGTGTCTCATCGCCGTGAGATGCGTCAATGTCACCGAGGAAAATTACGAGCTCGCGTTCGATTACCTGCAGAAATACGGATACCTGACCAAAGATGTGGACGCGGTTCCGGCTCAGAGGCGAAACGACGTTCTTCGCAGAGCCATCGAGGATTTTCAGAAGTACTACGATCTGCCCGGCGATGGAACGCTCGACGAAAAAACGCTGGAGACGATGGGTAAATCGCGATGCGGTTTTAGAGATATCCTCAGGCACGGAACGAGAGCGAGTCTATCGAAATGGTCGAAGACGCACCTGACGTGGGATTTTTACCTAGCCACCGAGAGCGAGTTGAGCACGGCGCAGGCCGCGTTCGACATGTGGTCGCAGCATTCGGCATTGACGTTCGAACGCTCCAGATTGAATCCCGACATTGTGATATCTTGGCGACGCCTGCGTCACGGTAACATGAACGTCGAGGTGAACGGCCCAAATTGCACGGACAAATTCGACGGTCCCGGCGGCGTGCTCGCCCACGCGTCTCTCCCGATGAACGAGGCGAATTTCGTCTCCGAGGTGCACGTCGACGGAGACGAGCCGTGGCACATTTTCGTCAGTAGAAATCCCTCGGATACGATGTCCCTTCATTACACGCTGACGCACGAGATCGGTCACTCTCTCGGATTGCTGCACAACAGGCGCAGGACTTCGGTGATGTTCGCGTTCACGCCCGACAAGCAGTACCCGGTCAAGCTCGACAGATACGACATCGTCGACATTCAACGTTTGTACGGCGAGAAATTGGCGAACGATCCCCCGCAGACGCCGGCGCCGCCGCCGCCACCGCCGTCGCCGGATCTGTGCGCCCTTGATCGCGTGAACGCGATATTGATCGTGGAAAATCGAATGTTCATCTCGTACAGGCATTACGTTTGGTCGTTCGATCTGGACGGTAGGACGTACAACGGACCCCTGGCCCTGTCGAATCACATGGGCTTTCTTCACGACAATTACACGCGCGTGACCGCCGCCTATCAATCGCCGTCCGGCGATGTCGTGGTGTTCGCGGATAATTTGGTGTACTTGGTTCAATATCCGGAACTTACTCTGCGGCCAGGTTGGCCGAAAACCTTGCAGGAACTCGGATTTCCCGCAAAGACGAAGATCAACGGAGCGGTGAACACCCACAGAGGACGTTCCTTCGTGCTGTTCAACGGCAACTCGGTGGGCGAGATAAACGAATGTGACCACAAAGTTGCCAGATTTACGCCTCTCGAGGCGACGTTTCCCGGAATACCGATCGGCGTGACGTCGATCTTCCGATACGTCGACGGCAATCTCTACTTCACCACTCGGACGCAGTACTACAGATTCAACGAATTTACGAAGACCGTCACGGCGGCTGGAAAATTCGATCTGCGGATACTGAATATCGTCTGCCCTAAGGACGATTTGTTGAAACAGTTGCGCGATCTTCTCGATCGATTCGTGCGCGTCAGCGATTTAACGTCATCGACGAGCGAATCGAACGACGACGAGGACGGCGTTCGGCTTTCCGAACAAAGGAAGTAGGAGAACCGCGCCGATCCCCGCACCACGCCACACCACACCACACCACAGCGCACATCGCGCGATATAAGCATGAGAACTCTTTGTACTTATATAGCGATGTGCGCCGCCCAAAGCGTCAGTGCCGCATCGTCAGCCGAATACGACGCGTTGGAAGGAATAGAAGAACGAACGATACACCGCAGCGCGAAATGTTCTCGACGCTGACCGATCGACCCGCGCCGAGGGATCTCTCTCCTCGCGAGACGGAATCGGAGGCGAACGAAAACGGCAAGAGACGCCGCGTCGAGTCGACGGACGATCGTCGCGATCACGATTATCATCGTCGGACGTCGCGTTCCAAGCTCTCAGCACCCAACGACGTTATTCGCGATGTCATCGTCATGGCTCCGGTGCGCGTCCTGGCGACGCGTTATCCGCTGACGACGACTGGCTACAAACACTTAACCATCGGTATCACGATCAAGTCGCCGTGGTACGGTACGCCCTCGCCTTCGTACGTGGAGATCGCCCTGGGAGACAAGCAAGGCAAGGAGATCTGTATGACGGTCGACATGTGGAAAGGACTGGTCGAGCGCAAACACGACGTATTGGAGAGTCTGCAATCCAGCCTCGTCGAGCCCGGAACCCGCTCTCCCGCGCCGATATCGATCGGAGACCTGACGCTGCGATTCGGATCGATAAACAACCTGCCGATCTTGCGTATGGAGCTACCCAACGCGACTCGTCTGGCGATGTCGCTCACCACCGTGTACCTGCTGTACGATTTCCAGTTTTGCGTCGATCGCGTCGTATCGGGACTGAGCTCCGCAACCAAGGAGGTCGACGCGAAGTATTCCCGCTATCGGGAGATAGCCCGCGACGCGTGCAAGAACTATTGCAAGACGGGAACCGCGGTCAAGAACGCGATACGGAACAGCGAAGACTTCGATCCGAACAACATCATCGATTGCGAAATTGCCGCGCTCTGTTTCAGACCCTGATGTCACGATTGTGCGAACGGGCTGAGGAATAGAGTCGTTTCGGTTTATTGTATACGTATTCTTATATATATAGAAAAAAATAAAAAATGTAAACCATATGTATTCTTTTGTTGTTTGTCGCAATAAAAAAAGACCGCTCGCACGCGGAAATCTCAGATCTGCGTGTTCTCTCTCTCCTTCTCTTCCCCTCCTTCCAGAACCGAATCCGTGCGTATCTCGATGCGATCCGCTTACTCCACGATCACCGCGATTGCGTCATCCGCGATGCGCGAAGAGACATATCGAAACGACCCTCGAACCGAAACAACGAGGAACAAAGATGGGTAATCGGGTTCCCGCGAACAGAACGACCTTGAACGCGTTCGAACGCGATGCGTCGAATAACGAACGACCTTGAACACGCTCGAACGAGTTCAAACGCGTTCGCTCCTCTTTCGAAAAAAAAATAAAACGTTTGATTTCCCTGCGCGGTCGATAACGCGATCGACGCTCCCCCTCGCGGGAGGACGACTCGCGATTTTCGCCGTCGGGGGGGACCGGACGACCGCGCCCGGCCCGCGAGGACGAAGAGGCGCGCGCGGACAGTCCGCGCCCCGCCGCGGTCCACGACGCTGCCGTCGGTAACGCGGCGCCTCTTCCTCCCCCCTCCCGACCCCCTCAAGAGTACCTGAGTGCAGAAGTCAACTTCCCCCACTCCTGATCCCCCCCACCAACTGCCCGTCCCGGGCCCCCCTCGCCCATCTCTTATGGCGTTCCCCTCGCGGGGAACGCGCCCCCCCCCGACCCCCGGTTTTGTACCTGAGGTTCGTAGTATATATTATCTAGCTACTTACGTGACGCAGATATTGTAAAATTAACATCGTGCGACACCAGCTTGTACATGAAACCGTCAACCGTACTCTTCTTGTTCGAACTAGAACATTGCGTCGAGAATGTGTATTTTCAACTATGCCAAAATGTTCATGGCGTAAGTGAAAAATTTAAACAATTTGTAACCATTTTACGTCAAAATTGTATCACCGATAAATGTAATGAGGTTAGAATCTTGCGTGATTTTTACGATAAAAATTCAATTATTGATTGTGAACTGTTGGCGTATGCTGCAGATAATATTATACACGAAGCATTACATGAGAAATAAATGTATATTAAAATGCATATCATTGTATCTAAAATTATTTATCTTTCCTTCTGTCTACCGTTCCCTTGTCCATCGTCAGCGGTTTAGAATTACAGAGCGGTAACACTCGATAAGAATGCACGTGCCGCACTCGTCGCGCGATCATTAAACGTTTTCTCATCTGTCTCATATAAATTATTAAATATTCTTCCTCTTATTTCCAATAAATAAATCACTTAAAATAATATAAAATGATCAAACTATAATGGGTGGGAGCGAGAGGGACCGCGCGAACGGTGAAGAGATAACGGGGAGAGAAAACGCGTGCGGAAGCGCGCCGTGTGACGTAACGCGGACCGACGCGGCCGTTGCACGCGGACCCCTTCCCGCGGCGCGGCGAAAACGCGAACGCGGTCACCCCTCCCCCGCGGCGCGGCGAAAACGCGAACGCAGTCACCCCTCCCCCGCGGCGCCGGAAGAACGCGGTACCCCCCCTATCCCTCACCCCGCGGTGCCGGAAAAACGCGGTACCCCCCTCCCCCTCCCCGTGGCGCCGGAAAAACGCGGTACCCCCCCTCCCCCTCCTCGCGGCGCGACCGCAAACGCTGTACCCCCCTCCCCCTCACCCCGCGGTCCCCCCCGCGGACCCCCCCCCGCCCGCGGTACCCCCCTCGTCCCTCACTCCCCCTCGGAGCTCGCGAGTTAGAACCGGCATAGCTTACCTACTTACACGTCTTATCTCGCTGAGCGCGTTGCCCTTAGACGCTCCACCCGCGCATGTCGCAGTTCTGTACATCGCGAACATTTGTTATCCCCGCTTACAGTTTATTATAATAAACCTTTTGTTACCGAAACGAGACACTTTATTTTGCCAACCCGCGCCTCGCATCTGTTCCTCCGCGCCTCCTTCGAACCCGGCACGCCGCGAACTAGATCCGCGCTTCGAAGTCAGGTTGTTTTATATTTAAATATATTTTAATCGTCTGTATAATTATATATAATCATATATAATCATATATAATCATATACGGTTATATATACTTCCATATGAATCTTATATGTATCTATACATGAGTGCATATATAATCTATTGTTCATATCTAGTTATATTTGGAATTATATATGCCTATATATAATGATATATGGACCCATATATAATTTTATATGAAACACCAAATTTCATATATAATCACATATAATCATATATATTTATATATAATCATATATAATTATACATAATCTTTTTTTCCCGGGTATGTTCATATACGCGGCCGGAAATGATATGAAACATGATCAGATCTGTCTATATATAACCAGATTAGGATATAATGATGTAAAATGTGTGTCCGCGCGCGCGTATGAGTGTGTGTGTGTGTGTGTGTGTCGTACGTGTGTGTGTGCGCTGGGCACTTTAATATGGTTAATTTGTGAGCGATGATCAGATGTGATAAAATACCCTCAGTCAATCAGAATAAAATCAACAAATAAAGGATTGGATATATTTATTATAGCATTCTTTTATATAATTGTAAGTATTACATATATGTATTGTTGCGCTCGTCGCGGGGCACTTTCTCTTGCTCGCACACTCACGCGCACTCACTCCCATGACCCGCGGAAATAAAGGAGACACCGTTTATTAAAAGAGGAACTCGGTAAACGTTTATTTACAAGACTCGATACAGAGAGCGTGAACACACGTTCGAAAGGTCCAGCCGCTCCAGAACAACTCCATCAGCTGTTACATTAAATCAATAAATCAATAAACGGCTCGTCACTAAGGACAGGCGTTTCGCATCTTAATGAAAAGACTCCGTTGCACGCTTCACAGCTCAGAGCCCGAAGTATACCGGGCGGCATGCACGCAACAGTATATACAAATTGTGATTGATATCTATAAATGTTTTTTAAAACGATTTGGTCGTTTACAAATATAGTCACCGACTCTTATAACGTGATGCATAGATCTTACCAAATTCATTTTTATCAAAAGCAATGAATTATTGTTCTCTTTAATAGGTATAATATGATCTATTTTCACGTGTTTCTCCGGATGATAAAACATTTTACAATGCTCAATAGTAAAACAGTTGATTACGAAACATAATGTATTTTCGATCTAAAAAAAATCTTATAGCTCCATATACAAGAGAATTATCTATTAAATTCAATTGTACCGTATAACTATTTGTTCTAGTATTTTTGTACATCGTTGTTAAGTACAAGCTCACGCATGACCCTGGCCGCGTGAATTTAGAATAGGAAACGACACAGTTCTACTATTTAAGGGAGAGATCATGTATTTTCAGATTCGAATGTATTTACTATAGTGATTGCAAATTAACACATATTTGAATACAGTCATTTATCACATAGAATAATCCGTGTAAATAACATTATACAAGAAAATAATGAATGTAACGAATAATCCTTTTAAATAGTAAAGTTAAACGTAACTGCAAATAGCAAGTATTTCTGGGCTCAATGATTTCAAGTTTAGATTGTCTTCTGGTTAAGAAGATGCCGTTATTGATGCATATCTAACTGTATATGAATTTCTGTAGTAATAAAATTATTCTAGTATAAATCTCAAGTAATCAGTTTGTAAAAGAACCATTCGTAGGAATCAAACACAATTATAATATGCACAAGTAAAATGTCACACACATAAATGAAATAGCATATAATCATAGAATAAATCAAAACATGTTAGAAAATAAATTAAGGGGGTATATACCTTTGTGAGGGCAAAATCAAGGGTCATTTTTGACAATTTATTTAAGAAAGACAAATTTTTTTTTTTTTAAATTCGGTTGTTAATTGTTCCGATATACATCTTAATACAAGTCTTGAGGTGAAAAAAAAATTTTTTTTAAATCATTTCGAAATAAAATGGCGGCGCAGTGGCTGATGAAAGAAAACTCCTTTTTTTCATCGGGCGTACTCGTACAGGTCACAATTTTCAACCTAGGACAAAAAATAAAAAAGATTTAGAAATTAGATATAAAAAACTAGAAAAGTACGTAGGATTTTTTCGATAAGTTAAAATTTAACGATTTTATGATCGAAAAACCGACCAATTTTTTCAGTAAAAAATACATGTTTTTTTCCACACGACGCTATTTTTTTAAAAATCAATATTTCTGGAAAATCCTACGTACTTTTCGAGTTTTTTATATCTAATTTCTAAATCTTTTTTATTTTTTATCCTAGGTTGAAAATTGTGACCTGTACGATTTCGCCCGTGGAGGACTACGAAAAAAAAAGGAGTTTTCTTCCATCAGCCACTGCGCCGCCATTTTATTTCTAAATGATTAAAAAAAATTTTTTTCTTTAAGATGTCTAAATAACCGAATTTAAAAATATCGCTTTGTCTTTCTTAAATAAATTGTCAAAAATGACCCTTGATTTTGCCCTCACAAAGGTATATACCCCCTTAATACGTCATATTTTGAATCGTCATTTCAGCTTCATTTACAAAGAGTAATCAATCAATTTAGAAGCGTACAATCTAGTTAGAAAAAACTTATAATTCGAAAGTAATTTAGAATACAAATGAAGCAATATCTTTAATCTATATGTAGCAGATTGATTGATACCATATCAAATAATAGACGACGTATTAATTTATACAAAGCACAAACAACATCAAATCGCTTCGGTATTTCCACAATTTATAGCTCAGTTAAATAAATCGCAGTAGAAACTATGAGAATGATCGAACGTGATAATTAGTCTTTTCTTTAGAAATAGGGTAAGAAGTATTTTATCTCAAAATAATTCTAGTATTGAAAGCAACGCAATACAAGTATCACACTGTGTGAAGAGATCTTTCTCTCGCAAATCTTTACAGTAATGTAACTCTCTATTTTGAGTATTTACAAAGAATGAACAAAGAAAGTGAATATTAATACTTGGTTGCAACCGTAACAGAATAATAGAAAGAAGTATACTGAGCTCAGTTTCCAGAAAATAACTCGTGAAATGTGATGCCAGGAATCTCATTTAGGATTGAAGGCATCTCTCTCGTGAGGAAGTGTTCCTCGTGAAAGATCTCAAGATTTCTGAACTCAAGAGCGATAGCTGTCGACGGAATTACAGTCCGCCACAGCATTCGGGATTTACTCAAGAGCGATAGCTGTAGACGGAACAACAGTCCGCTACAGCACTCGGGAAATCAAGAGCGATAGATGTAGACGGAACAAAAGCCCGCCACAGCACTCGGATCGTCGATCCGGGCGACTCTCGTAATCTACAAGTTACCTCGATACTGTATAAATCTCAGAATGAAGTACGAGATCCTTGATATGAGAATCTCTTTCTCTCTAGTAGACCGCAAGGGCATCCTCGTGTAATGGCGGCTTTCTCCCTTCGGGCGGTGACACGACTCTGTAATGGCGTCAACTTGCCGTGCCGGAATAGTCCCGTGGTTATAGCTCGTTTTTAATCTCTTGTAGACGTCGTCAACTCGCTATGCAGCCGATAGATCGTCTCACTCGTATGATTATAAGAACGCGAATAGCAATAGAGATATTCACTACTCGTAACAGTTCACTTTTCTAGAATAATCTATCGGGTCGTTTCATAGCGGAGAACGTTCTTACTTGATCGACAGACGAAAGACGAATGAACGCTCGTCGAGGCGCAAGCACGTACATGTTCGTCCCGCGCACGCGCCGTATCACGCACCGCTCGCGTGATCAGAGTCTGGGGCGCAACGCGGTCTGCGCAGAACGCGCGGATGAATACACGGTTTACGCCGAGCGCGCGGGTGAATACACAATAGCACTAGTTCCGCCATCTGTAGTGCTTCAACCGAATTATATAATTATGACACCAACCACCACAGGTGGCAGCCAATACATGATCTCTCCTTCTCTTCTCATTCCTCTTCAAACAATCGTTGATGTGTAAATTTCGTTTTCTATTCTCGCTTTAACATAAATGACTAAGCTACGCAAGTTCACAGTAGAAATTAATAATTCTGTCTTGGAATCGTTAAACTTGACGGTCATACCTTTACCAAGTAACAATGTTTTTTTATCTTTGGATAATTTGGTAGCATTAACTTGACTTCTCAGTATTTGTATACCCTGAGCGATTCTTAAATTGTTTATAATTTCTTGGCCAAAATGTTTTGTGCCATGACCACAGTGTGCAAGAAATCCATTGAAACTTTCGAAAGGAAAAGCTGAAGTAGTCCATAGTTCAACTACAAGTGGCAGGTGCAAAAGTTGATGGACGTTATATGTTAACTGACGATCGCCGTATAAACTTTCAATTTGTTTAACAAATAGTCTTAGTAAAATTTTTGCATTCTCAAGATCACATGTTTTAATATTTTCTTAAAGCAAAATAAATAATCCCTTAACAAAAAGAATCCAGTGTTGTAAATATTCGTCTGGCCAATAATTTACCATTGCTGGCGGTGAGTAATAAATAATCAGATTATAATATTCTGATGCTTTATAAAACTTACAATCTGTTATAGGTCGTGGCATCCGATTGAAAAAATAGGGTGGTCGAATATTTAACAAAAATCTGTCAATATCTTTGATATATTTTTTTAGACTCCAAGCTTCATTATATTTTTCTGTACATAATTGTACGATTTGCCTTCCTACTCCTAATAAAGCAGAGTGCATGTATTCAGGTAACAAGCACGTTCCTAAATCAAGAAGAGGAAGATTTGAAATAACAGAATGTCCTTTTACCCCTTTAACATGAACGTCACCTGTTCGGAGTAGTTTTTGAGTTTGAGCTTGCATTCTTTGACCAGTTCTTAGCTTTTTGTCTTGATCATGAAAAGGATAGATGCGACAGTTTCTTTTGCCATTAATATTTTTGGCTCGTTTTATTTTTATTTCACAAATATTACAGCCATATCGGCCATTAAAGTTCAAAATGTTTTGCAGTTGAGCTCTTGCTGGTGTATCGGCTATTATTAAAGGAGCTACAACTCTTGTAACGAACGTTTCTCTTGTTTGTGGATGGAATCAACTGATACCTTCTTGAAAACATCGTTCTAATTTCTCACAAAATGGTTTTAAAAAAGTGTTTATTAATGGTTTACACGAATCATCATACCAAAGTCCTATAATAATAAGAAACGATTCTCTTAAGTGTTCGGGAAGTTCTGAAATAATAAACATTAGAGGCCAACAATGACTTTTTGCACTTTTGACTAATGACAGACCATCTGTATTTAGCACTAATGTTAAATCGTAATTTTGTCTATCTTCTCTAGAATTAACTCGAACATATTCTGAACCATCCGTAATATCATTAATTTGACCATTATCGGGTCTTGACGATAGCCGTTTTAATTTTTCAGTAAGATTTCGTTTTTCGAATAGATATTTTATCTGTTTACAAATGTCAATTTCGAAAAAGCAAGAAATACTTTTGTCGTTTGCATTGCACGAAAAATATTCATATATTCTTGTATCAGCACTACAGTAATTCAAGCATTTTTTACAGTAGAAGTGTTTAATAACGTTAAACGATGGTGCCAAATTCTCAACATATTGGAACAATTTGAAAACGCTTTTTGGCAAATTATTATCATCAGGTAGCATTTTATGCAACATTTTTAAAGCGCCTTTCAAATTAGCCATTTATGTTCTACGTATAATTCTAAGAGAGTTAAAATACTTTCGTCGATAATCATTCGACTATTTTTATACAATAATAAATCCAGCCTACTATTTTGGTATCTCATGATCATTATCGCATGCTATTAGCTTGCCTATGATTCATGTCGTTAAAATCATTCTCGCTATCAAGCTTATCACTACTGCTTGTATTGTCTGATGCATGGTTGGTCTCAACATCCAAAACCTCACTCCCATCCTCTGAAGTTAAGATACTTGATACGGTTACGTCATCAGAATCAAGATTTTCAATATCACTGCTTCTTGGAAATTAATGAAAGAGCTGCTTGCCATTGGTTTACCATTAAAATTATCATGATTAGCAATAGAAATGTGAGCATATCCTTTTTTTTTAACGTGTGGAAATCTTCTACTACTGGGATCCCTTACGGTTTACTCAGTAGCCCACCGTTTGACAGGGGGAAGACCCCCTCACCCTCCGGGGAGAGGAGTGAGGGGAGTGCCGGATTCTATGCATGCACATCGCCCACGATACTGCATGCATAGCCTACCGGCCAAAATCACACGAATGTCCGTCTCTGCGTCAATGGGGGCGCCCGGGAACTTGTTAATATTGCATCCGGAACGCCCCCGACGCCTAGTCCTAACTGGACTTCCTCCTATGAGCTATTTCTGACTCACGGCTCATAAGAGCCCTAAAGAATCTAACTATGCGGCGAGGTGCGGACACCACCCACCCCGCCACTCCTTCCGGTGTTTTGGGAGGTTTGGTTCGATGCCCCGCTGTCCCTATCGAGACGCCGAACCTCCCATCCTCCCATCCTCCGGGGTCCCCTTGTCGGAGGTGGTAAACCCGGAGGTGCAGCACTGTCTCGTGCCGCACATAAGTAGGTGCGGCATCCATACCACTGGCTAGTTTGTCAGTGGATGGAGACGGATGTAGTCCTTATGTGATCACACCCGCTCCTATTTATCTATTGGGAGAGGTCCGCCGCCGGGGTGGATCAACCTCCCCGCGAGGATCCTCTCCGCCTCCTCTTTGGAGGACGTTACTATCCCGCAAAATTGCAGGAATGTCCTCCATTTCTCCTCCCTCCCGACAATTGCCGCCACAATTTCCGGGAGGGAGAGATCCTGGCCAATGGCCTCTACTAGGACACGGCGCTGCACAGCCCACACTGGACAGTATTGTAGCGTGTGCTGCGCCGTGTCCCCCTCCTCGTCGCAGTGGTGACACTTAGTTGTGGCTTCCTTCCCGATGCGGTGCAGATACACACCGAAACATCCGTGTCCGGTGAGCACCTGCACCGCCTGCACGTGATACGACAACCCGTATCCCCGACTGTCTAGCCACTCTGCCAGACAGGGTCGGATGGCATCGACGGTCCTCTTACCGTACTCAGCGTTGGCAAGGTACTCCTGCCAGCGCCTCACGAGGACCGCCTTTTCTTGGAGCCTTATCGCCTGACGGGCTCTGGGCAGGATTTGTGTTCCCCCAGCTTGCAGCTCCCTTGTGCGCCTATGCACTTCAACGTACTGTCGAGCTGTAAGCTCTAATGGGGGAAGACCTGCCAGAACCGTCGCCGCCGCATGCGAGACCGTGCAATACGCTCGTGACACCCGCAGCACAATGGGGCGTTGCACTTGTCGTAATTGCGCCTGTATACGACGCGAGCTCTCCGCCGCAGGCGCCCAGACCGGGGCGCCATGAAGTGTCACGGCGTGCACGGTCGCGGCATAGAGTCGGCGAGCACGTCCGCTCGCCCCACCCAGATTTGGCATGAGCCTAGCAAGGCTATTTGCCACGCCTTTGGCTCTGGAAGTTGGGCGAGCAAAGTGCTCGCCAAAGCTCCAAGTGCCGTCCAGAGGCCCAGGACTTTCATACTGGCCCCTACGGAGACACGGGTTCCTTCTACATCAATGTGGGCCACTGGTGGCCTCCCCATGGACTTGTCATAAAAGAAGACAGCTTGTGTCTTCTGGGGAGCCACCTTAAGGCCCACTTCTCGCATAGCAGCCACAACTGCCCTCACTGCGACGTTTGCTATCGCGATGGCCTCCACCCAGCTGTCGCTCTCAACTCCCAGGAATGTGTCGTTGGCGAACCCATTCAGCCAACATCCTGGGAGGAAGGCGACTCGGAGTACGAAATCGTACCCCAGGTTCCACAGGAGCGGGCCAAGCACCGACCCCTGCGGAACCCCCCGCACGACCAGCCTGACCCTAATGATATCATCTTGGTCTGTACAGGCCAATTGCCTGTCCCGGAGATAGTCGAAAATGACGGCTATCAGATAAGGGGGAACGTCGTGATGTAGTAGCGCCCCCCTTATTACTGGCCACGGCAGGGTGTTAAAAGCATTTGCTACGTCCAAGCTGACACCCTGCCGGCCTCCGGCGCGGCTCTCGAGAGGGCCTCGATGCGCTTGATGGCATCCACTGTGAATCTGCCCTCTCGAAAGCCGTACTGATCCCGCGAAAGATCGGGACCAGTCCGGGACAGGTGCTGGACGATTCGGTCGGCAAGGATTCTTTTGAAAAGTTTGCCGACCTCGTCCAGCAAGCAAATTGGCCTATATGCCGACGGCTGGTCAGCGGGCTTCCCCGGTTTGGGAAGGAGGACCAATCGCGCCGTCTTCCAAGCTTGGGGGAACCGGCCTTGCCTGAGACATTTGGTGAACAAGTCTCGCAAGTGCTCGGCCAGCTCCCCCGTGGCCAAGGACCACGCTTTCCCGGGAACTCCATCAGGACCCGGAGCCTTCCCGGCTTTAAGCCTTTTGGCGGCTTTCCTCATTTTGTCCATGGATACCCCGAGCTCCTCGTTCCACTCCACATCGGGTGGAGTGGGACCGCCGGGATCGTCCGGGAAGAGGGTGTCCTCTACCTCCTCTAGGAACTCGGGGTCCATGGACTCCGTCGCCGGGGGCGCCCAGGTCCTCAACTTGATGTGTACTATTTTATATGGGCACCCCCACGGATCCCGGTCTAGGTCCTGCAGGAGCTCCCGCCATGAGCGGTCCTTGGCCTGCTTGATTGCCCAGGAGTAGAGCCGCTTGGCGGAGCGGTAATCTACTCCTGCTTCTTCCATGCGTCGCGGCTGCAAGTGCTGGTCCCTTCTGGCACGCAGCCAACGACGCCTTGCGTGGACGGAGGAGCGCCTTAGCTCGGCAATCTCCTCCGTCCACCAATACGCACCCTTTTTTTTTTACGCGGGTGAAATCTTCCACTACCAGGCCCACCACGGAGCGGCAGGGGCAACCAGTCACGGACCCGAAGGTCCGATCGGGGAGCGCCCGCGGGCAACCAGTCACGAGCGCTAATCGGGGAGCGCCCCGCCGCGTCCGAGGGATGGCCCGGTGACCCCCCTTTCGGGGGGAAGACCCCCCGCCCCCGGGGTGGGGTGGGGGGAGTGCCGGATTCTACGCGCGCGCGAGGCGCGCATAGCCTACCGGCTAAAACACCCGCGAGTGACCCGAACACCGTGCTATGCTGGGGGGCCCTGGGTAACGCAGTGATATCTTCCGCGAGCCCCCCGCACTTAGCCCCTTTCGGGCTATCGCGATTCCTAATTTGTGACGGATGGGTGTGACCACCCCCATCCGCCACCCCTCCCTCCGTGGTTGCTGTTGTTGGAAGACAGCAGCAGCGGACCGCTCGCCCACCCCACGGGCGAGTGGGGGAGGAGTGAAGCTCCTCCCCCCTCGCGCCCCTCTAGGGGGTAGGCGGGGCCTGCGACCCCGAGGAGAGTCTAAACCTCCCCCCCGGGTGATCCCGGCCTCTCGCCTTCGCGAACCGAAGAGGACGCATGTGGCGAAATCCCCTTGGGGAATCCGCCCGAGCCCCCTCCGATCCGCTCCCTCCGCCGACCTGCTCGGCACCAACAGCGACGAGAGGGGGGGACCCCCACCTCTTTGGAGGTTTCGGGGGATCCGCCCTCCCGGCGCCCACCCACTCTCTCGTCTGACACGCACTCCCCCTTAACAGGGGGAGGCGCCCGGGCGTCGGCCCAGTTGCCCTAATTCCTCGTATATAGTGGGAGTTAGCTCGTTGTCGTTAACTCCCTTACTCGCTATCGCTGTGAGGAGGGGGCGGCTTCTCCCCTTCTCACCCTCTCGTCCGCCTTCTTTTGCGACATGACCTTGTCGCAAAAGGAGACGAACGCCTCCCAATTTTCTCTTCCTGCCTCCCCCGCCCGAACCGTCGTGGCGATGACGGCCGGGAGGGAGAGGTCTCCTCCGATCTTTGCCCGGAGGGCACGGCGCTCATCCGCCCACGCTGGACAGTGCTCCAGTGTATGTTGCGCCGTGTCCGCCCCCTCCGGGCAGTGCCAGCAGCGCGTGGTGTGCTCTCGCCCGATACGGTGCAGGTAGTGGCCAAAGCATCCACCCAATACGCAGCCTTACGCGGATGAGGTCGGGATCGGGGCATACTAGCGTCGCCGTCGTACGCCGCGGTTATAACTTCCCCGATCCGCTTTGCTACCTCATCCACGTCATCAGACAGACCTAACACGTCGTCCGCCCACGTGAGGTTGTGAGGTTGTGACCGGACAAACGATGTTAATTATCGGAATCTTGGAAAATAGCCACTTACTTGGGCTGAATTTACGGTCGCCACTGTATTTTTGCAAGAAATACAGAAAACTTCTGGAAACTGCGTTGCCCCGTCCTTCCTGCACAAAATGGCTGCCGTCTTCTACGTCGCGGACGTGTTCAAGGCTGTCTGCCGCGCCCTTGATATGCGAAGCGTAATTGTCGAACGGACGGATAGGATATGCACTGGGGTCGCGAATAATCACTTTTCGAGATTATTATTAACAAAAACAACTTTATTCCTGGTGTACAGCAATCTCAGAGTGGGTCCTAATTACGGCTAATACCGTTATGCGCGTGGGATCTATCGCGTATCGCGAATTCTCAATTCCCGTTATCTCGCAAATGCGTCTTCACAATTAATTAATTCACGCTCTTAACGCAGGCGGATCGCGGGATAAGCCAGCCGGACTCGGTTTTGTAATGCGATTCACACTACCGGAACTCAGTCTCGATATGTGTTAACGCGCCGATGGTTCCCGGGAGACTGTCCAAGAGAGCCGTTGCTCGCTGTCCCACTTTACCATTGCGCACGCGTAGTGCGTCTTTATTCGGCGGGAACCGCTGCTCGCGCGCCGCTTCGGCGTAAGTGTCGCACCGCAAGGTGTAGACGGTGCGATCCCATATGCACTCTAGATTTTAATGAATGCGCTGAGTGGATTTTCAGACTCAGCACCTGCACTAATGAGATGCCACACATTGCTGTGACGACGCGATCTGGCTTTCGCTCGTTCTACGTGCGCGAACCATTCGCGTCGTCGCTCCGACGAAATTCGCGTAATCGCGAACAAGCGCACTCGGTTCTGCACCGAGAGCGTAAAGAGTCACTCGACATGCATCGAGTGACTCGAAATAAGTCACGGTGACGATCCACGAGTCTAAGGTAAGTATCTGGATTGTTATCAACCCTTTTCTAATTTATTCTTTCTGTTTCAGGTTCTAGGAGCATCGTCGGATCGTCTCGTCTCGTCTGCAACGAGGTACAAAAGTGTAACAAAGTGTCTATAAAGTGTAAATAATACAAGTATAAAAGGTGTACGTAGCGCCACTAATGTGTAGGAATCGAAAGTGTAACAAAAGTACATATAAGGTAAGTATAAAAGTGTAACAGAGTACATCGAGGGTACCGGTAACGAAAGTGTAACAAAGTGTATGAAATACAAGAGTAAAAAGTGTAACTGAGTGTCTCGAAGGTACCGGTATCAAAAGTGTAACAAAGTGTAGGATCTACAAGAGTGAAAAGTGTAACTGAGTGTCGCAAAGGTGCGATCGCTGAAAGTGCACCAGAGTACCGCTGGCATAGATATTAAGAGTGCATCTTGCTGCAACTCGGGTGTAATCGTAAAAGGTGTCGCAAAGTACAACTGGCACAAGAGTAAAAAGGTGTAAAAGGTGTATCGACGTACAATGTTTGAAATATCGGCGCACGTATAAAATAACGTGATAAATAAGTAATAATTCTTATAAAACGACAGGGAATCGTATAAAATAATGATATAAACGCACAATTGCAATATCTCGCTGTTTTCCGGAACTGTTCGGGATTTATGTCAAAATCGCGTTTGCGTACCGAAATTCAGCACCGCGTGCTTACAAATGTTAAAATAATAAATGGAATACAAACTAAACATGAAACTGTGTCACTTTAACATATCAAAATCTGTCTTCGCTTTTGCCGGCGGTATAATATGCCTTTTGGCCAAAATGTATAAAATGTAGGGTGATTAACATAATTACGCGATATTATCGCTACTCTTCCTCTTGCGGCTCGTCTCGCACGCTTAATAATAATATGTATAGTGTGAATAATGTAAATAGAGTAAGTGTGATGTCCAAATCTGGTATGCAAGTAAATATTGGAAAGAAGATTATGAAACTGACATCTAAGTATTCTTTAAACTGCATTTTGACTCTAATTATTGTACATTTGAAACTTTAGCTGCATATAGTAATAAAATGATGTAAGTAATAAAGATTGTGAATAATATGAGAATAAAAGTAATGGCAATTATGCTGAACTGTTCTAACTTCATGTTAAATAAATCGATACTCTAAGAAAGTGACTGTTAAGTAAGACAGATGGATTGTGGGGTAATTACAAAGTTTATATATCTATTAATTGTTCTTTTATAATATGATTAAGTGTAGTCGTGTGTACGTGTTCGTGTTTATGTAAATGTATATCTCTTAAAATATCATTGCCGCTGTCGCAAATAAAAAAGTAAAATAAAATATATTCACGCGAATCAATCGCTCTTGCAATAAACAAAATAAAATAATAATTTAGAGTAACTCACTGTAATAACTCTAAATATAATATATAATCGGCTCGCTGCCGTCAATAAAGTGTGTCACTTAATTAGTAAACTTAAAACTACTTTACATGTGTCAACCTAGATAGAAATATAAAAAAACATGCATAGAACGTGTATGATTATTAATGTTTCTTTTTCGCGTGTCACTATTCGTCGTTCTTGGCCTTGTCGAGGGCCACCTGGCTCGCGGGCGGTTCTACACCCGTCTGCACCGTCTCCTTACTGATTATATCTGGCACCTGCTCCAGAAACTCCTCCGGTGATATTTCCTCAAATAGAGGACTCTCCTCATCCTCAGACGGCACTGCTGCGTTCTCCACGCCCCGCATCGGCTCGTCCTCCAGCTCCTTCTGCTCCTGACCCTGCACCTCGGTCTGTGAAGTGCTGCTCCCCTCCGGGTCGGCGCCTCGGCTCATTATCGGGATCGGAGGCTTGCCCTTCGGTTCCAAGGTACGGATGGAGGCCTTCAACATATCTCCATCCATTTTCCTCAGGGCCCAGCGGGGGAAACGGAGTTCCGCCTCTCTGCGGCGGGCCTGGACTTCCGGGAGGGTGACCGGGAGGCTCATCTCTATGAAGAGGTGATCAGACAAGGTTTCGATCTCCTCGGCCACCCTCCATTCCCTTACCTGGAGGGCAACACGGGGGCTGGCCCACGTCAGATCTACAATGGACCCCCCGATGCCTCACACAGGTTTGCACGTTGCCAGAATTTAGGATTATAAGTCCCAGGCCCGCCGCCCAATCCTCGAGGATCCCGCCCCTTCTGTCCGTGGCCGGAGAGTTCCACAACACCGATTTGGCGTTGAAATCCCCGGCCACTATAACTTGTTGTTGGGGCAGGAGCCTCAATAAGCACACCCGTAGGTTGTCGAGGACCCTCTCAAAAGAGGCCGTGTCTGCACTGGGGGATATGTATACCCCCGCTACAAACACGGGCCCATTTAACTATAACGAACGCGTCACCTGCCTCAACTCGAGAGCAGGCAACGGGCTCATTCGTTTGCCTCCACGTTATTGCCACCAAGCCGCACCGGCTACCCGCCCACAACGAGTGATTTGGCGGCACCCAGGCTCGGCGGCCACCCCCAGGCCACAGCCGCGCTCCGCCATTGTATGTAAGAATACATCCTGCGAAGCACGGCAATGGTTTAAATTGGCCTAGAGGAGGCGGTGTAGGGGCATTAATAACTCACTATTAGAGTACTCCCCCTCTTTCTGATCCCTTGCCCTTACCCAAAGGGGTACGACCGCAAGCTGCGGTCCCTTCTCTTCTTGCCCCTTAGGTTCGGGCTTCGTAATCGGGATTGGTGTGGGCAGTGGGGTCAACTGAACCTTCGGCACCATTTGTATCTTGTCCACCTCCTCTTTGTCGTGCGTGGTCACACGCTCTTGCATCGGGACAGGTGGCGGCGGCTGAGTCGACTGCCCCTCCGCTTCATGCCCCCTGTCTTTTCTCCTCTGTTGGGCCTTGGGCCTTTCCTCCGCGTCTCCGTTTCCTTCAGCTGTCGGAGCCGTTCTCTTAACCGGCAGCCTGCTGGGAGCTGGGAGATCCACCTTCTCAACGTTAACGATTCTCGGCAGCGGGCGGCAGGGCTCCGGTACCACTTCTACCTCCATCTTTTCCTCACCCCTCGCCGAAGAAGGCCTTGGTCTTGCTGCACCCGCCGCCTTCCTAGGCTTTGCCTTTTCTTGCGGAGGTGCAGGCTTTCCCGTCCGCTCGGTGCTCCGCTGGCTTCCTTAAATCGGCACAAATGGAACACCTGGGAACCGCATTGCAGTCCCGGGCCCAGGTGGCCGTTGTCGCCACAGCGGTAGCACCGGGACCTGCGGCCCACGGTGCTTGTGCACTGCGCCCGTACATGGCCCCCCTCCAGGCACCTAAAGCACTGGAAGGGTCTCGTTTCGAGCGCTTGTGCTCGGGCGACGAACCAACCCACTTGCAGCTTGCCACCCATTTTATGAATGGTATTACTGGCTGCAAGTGGGCATCTCACCCACGCAGTATTGCGTGGGCCGTTGGGCCCCCTGCGCAGTGGCCCCACCTGAACCTGTGCCAGCGCACAGCCACCCGTTTCCGCAATGACCGCCGCTAACTTGCTCTTCGTTGTAGAGTCCTCCTGGTCGAGGACTCTAAGTTCGCCCGTTTTTATGGGTCTAGTAATTTTGACTTCCGGGCGTCCCTCGAAAAGCTTGGCCAATTGGTCAGCCAGCAGATCTGCCTTAGGAGCGTTGTCCTTCCCCGGGATTTCAATAATGAGAGCTCCCGTTTGGGCCCTCTTCGGCTTGAAGCCCGTGGTGAAGCCCAACTCACTGGTGTTTATCTTCCCTCGGGCCTCTCGGAGTAACTCCTCATAATTTCCGTCCAGGCTCGTTATAGTAACTGCCGCACTACGCGGCAGCTTCCTTTTGCCGACTTTAACTGCCTTCTCAGCCGTGGCCTTGTTCGTCGGTTTGGCCGGTGTAGGCCTTGTTGCGGCCGGTGACCCTTTTGCTGAGGGAGCCACCGGCGCCCTTGGCCTTTCCATCTGCCTGCTGCTTTCCCACCTTCCTCTTCTTCACCACCGTAGTCCAACCTTTTTGTACGACGGCTTTAGCGGTGTTCCTTGGTGGGGCAGAGGCAGCAGGGGTGGCTTTGTCGACCTGCTTTTTACTTGCAGGGCCGGGGGGCTTCGCTCCCGAGGCCTTGGCTTTAGCGCTGCCGGCACCTTTAACAGCCTAAGCGAACGTGAGCTTTGGCTGTACATTGCCCTTCTCCAGGCTTTTCTTATTGCTGCCCCTGGTTTTTGTCTCCTTCTTTGTAGAAGGAGCCTCTTTGACCATGGGCAGCATAGCAGCCTTACTTCGTCCGCTCGACGGAGCGACGCCCTGGTTTGGCGCCAGCCTGTTCACTAAGCTGGCGAACATCCCTTCCAGTTTGTTTGTAAGGGTGCTTGTTGGCGAATGTCTGTCGCCGGGCGTAACTCCGGTTCGCCAATTAGTGGAAGATGCCGGGTCGACCCCGACAGGGATCGGGAGTGCGGAAATGAGCGGACACTTTGTTTCATGGAGGAGTGCACAATGTATTTAATAGTCTGTCCGTACAAGAGATAAAATTACGGTGAACGCACTCGTACAGAAGTTACCGTGAACGAACTCGTACAGGTGAGCGCGGCACTTTACGCGCACGTGATTCGGTGGTGCTTGGCGCGCTGATCACGTGACGCGTGTATGTTAGCTGGTCGCGGTAGCGAGGGCAATTAGTGAGCGCAATTGGAGCTGGCACTAATGAACGCACTTGGGGCGTTATGCAGGCGCACTTGCGATCGCAGCACAAGACGCGAGAATGTTCGTTTTTCGCGGTAGCGAGATGAGCGCGCGTACAATGGATCGACACGCATAAACGCGCACTGAAACGCGGATGTTCTCTGTTCGCGGTGGCGAAGGAGAATTGCAGGACGCACTAACGGCGCGATAGTTGATCGGGCTCTGTAAGAGCCACAAGACTCGTGTGCACGACGGCGTATATGCAACCGCGTGAAACGGAGTAACTTGCGAACGGATGCACGACGGCAATTGGGCTACCTCGTGAACCGGAGTATTCTGCGCTACTGGTGGGACCGGAGCTCTCGCGGGCCCGTTTCGGGAGCTTTCGGTTGCGCGACACATGTCGACCAATCCGCGATTGGCAGGATCACGCGATCCTGGCATGTCCGGATCTATAGCGCGACGCGAGAGCCTGCGTGGTCAGGGGTGACGAGGGGTGCGGCGCGAAATTGCTTTGTTCAGGGGGCGGCTCAGGGATGGCGTTAGCGGTATCGATCGGTGATCGATCGCGACGGATTGACAATCCTGAACATAACCGCCAGCCGCGAATAACGATTCGCAATAAAGACACGAGCCGCCCGCGGTGACGAATGTTGATCTCGTGCCGCCCGCCATGCGGAGCACTGCGAGTGCTGAAACAAACCTAAACCAATGATTAACAATGTACAGAAGATATTTACAATATATACAGAGATAGGGTGCGAACGAGCGCACAATGTTTGATAGCTATCAAGGAATGTCATCCTGGATCAATTGGATCGGTATCTACATCAACCGGGAGAAATGATAATTTAACGATTGCGCGTCTGTACGTGGACTTTGCTGTTCTAACCGTAACGACGCGTGTTAGTCCGTCATCGCCAGGGTGACACTCTATGATTCTGCCTAACTCCGACTTGTTCGGAGGAGCTAGAGGGTTTCGCAGAAGTACTAAGCGTCCGACTCGAGCTAGATTTTGAATCTCACGCCACTTGGGGCGTTGCTGCAACGTATGCAGATAGTCATTCGACCAAAGCTTCCAAAAGCTATCGCGCATTTGCTGAATGAGCTGCCATCGAGTGAGACGCGTTTCCTTTTCGTCAAGTAAGGAAGGCGTTGGTGCGCTTGTTAGCGCGGTGCCGATAAGAAAATGACTCGGTGTCATTCACATTAATCATCGTAGTTGTCAGATATCTGAGCGATCGGTCGCGAATTTAAACACGCTTCGATTTTACATAGGAGCGTGCTCAATTCCTCGAATGTTAACGTGTGTGCCACGATGACGCGTTTCATATGAAACTTGACGCTGCGTACGCAGGCCTCCCAAAGACCGCCGAAATGCGGAGCGGACGAAGGAATGAAGAGCCACCAAACGCCTTGAGTCGCGATTTTATTTTGAAAGTTCGGATCGCGAGTGGCCTCATTCCATGCGACGGATATTTCGCGCTGAGCGCCGTGAAAAGTCGTAGCGTTGTCCGAATACATATCACTGGGAACGCCGCGACGTGCACAAAACCGATCGAAAGCTGCGACGAACGCGGAAGTCGTACAATCGCCAACCAACTCTAGATGAGTCGCCTTTACCGTCATGCACACAAACATGGCGATGTATGCCTTTTTCGATTTGTGTCCTCAACCGGGAGTAGATCTGACCTGAATTGGTCCGGCATAATCTATTCCGCAATGAAGGAACGCTCGAGACGCGACACGAGGGCAAGTCGCCCATCAGCTCGTGCGCGGGCTCGGCGCTTTCGCGAGCGCACGTGACACATTGGTGGATAATCGCACGGATTGTTTGACGCGCGTGTAAGATCCAGTAGTTTGCACGTAGACGGTGCAATGTGAGCTGCGGTCCGGCATGGAGAGCATCGCGTATTAACGCGGCAACTGTCGGATGTGCAGCGAGCACAACCGGATGTTTCTTGTCGTCAGGAAACTCCGAGTGACGGAGACGACACGAATGAGCCCGGTCTTATCGAGGAACGGGTTTAACGGCAGTAGTTTACTGTTTTTCGAGATGCGCTGTGAGAACTCTAACTGAGCGTATTCCACGGGGAATAACTGTTGTTGCACGCGCTTGAGCCAAAAGTCGCGCGCGAAGTAAATCTCTTCCGGAAGAAGAAATTCCGACGCGGCTTGTGAATTTGAGCGACTTTTTTTGCAAGCGCGACGAGCGAATCGCATCACATAGGCTGTGACGCGCACAAGCTTGTTCCACGATGAGAATCTTTCACCGAGATCCCATCGATCGCGCGATTGCACCAGGTGTACGGGAGCGTGAGCTCGCTCTTCCGGTGGCGATTCATACGAATTTGATTGAGGCTCGGATGGCCATTGATCGGACGATAATTTGAGCCAGTCAGGCCCCGTCCACCACAGCTACTGATTTATCAGATTTTCAGGTTTTACGCCCCGCGAAATGAGATCGGCAGGATTTTGTAGCGAGGGCACGTGATGCCACTCGACGTTTGGCAATAGGGTTTGCACTTCGTGGACCCGATTTGCGACGAACGTTTTCCACCGAGATGGTGGCTGCGAAAGCCAAGCTTGAGTGACCTTCGAGTCTGTCCAATAGCGATAAATGTGAATCGCGATCGTGAGCGCGGATCGGACTGTGGCGATTGCACGCGCAAGCAGGACCGCGGCGCACAACTCCAATCGAGGAATACTCATGGGTTTGAGCGGAGCTACTTTCGATTTTGACATGAGCATCGTGACTTCGACTGTTCCGTCGATGTGCGTAACTCGTAGATAAATGACCGCTCCGTATGCGGAGGTGGACGCATCGGCAAACCCATGAATCTCCGCGTTAAGCGTATCGGATCCGTAACCTGTCCAGCGTGGAATCGAGATTTGTTTCAAGAGCGATAATTGAGAGTAATAATCTCTCCACTTGTGATCGTCAGGGATGACGTTGTCCCATTCGCAGCGAAGCAGCCAGAGCTGCTGCATCAGAATTTTCGCGGTGATGACCACTGGAGCCATCCAGCCGAGAGGATCGAAAATTCGAGCGGTCGTCGAGAGAATTGAACGTTTCGTGTCAGGAACCGACTCTGCAAGCGTGACGTCAAATTGAAAAGCGTCCGTGTTTGAATGCCACTTGATTCCTAGAACTTTAAGGCGCTCGTCAGAGTCGAGCATTTTCGCTGAAGCAAGGCCATGATCTTGGGGATCGATGCCTTCGAGCAACAAGGGATTATTACTCGCCCATTTGCGGAAGCGAAATCCTGCTCGTTTCAAAAGCGAGATGAGCTGATCGCGCGTCTGAAGCGCGAGCGGTATGTCATCGGCGCCAAACACGTAGTCATCGACATACGTGTGCATTCGAATAACTGGGACGGCTAAAGGGAAATCAGCGCATTCGTCTTTGGTGACTTGCTCCATCACGCGAAGAGCCACGTTCGGCGCGTTTGCATTACCGTATGTGACGGTAAGCATGCGATAAGCTATCAGAGGAGAATTCGGAGCGGGTCGCCATAAGATTCTTTGATAATCCACGTCGCAATGGTGGATCAGAATCTGGCGGTTCATTTTTGCGATGTCGGCGGTGAATACGAACCGAAATTGACGCCATCGCAAGATAATGAATGATAACTCAGGTTGCAATTTACGGCCTACCATGAGATGATCATTTAAGGAGAGACCATTGGAGGTCGGTTGAGAGACGTTGAAAACAACGCACAAACGAGTTGTCGCGCTATGCTCGCGAACAACTGCATGATGCGGAATGTATACAATTTGACCGCTGGGTGGGTCGTCGAGAGGCGCCTTGGTCATGAGTAGATAGGTAGGGCCGGTTCTAAATCACTTTGTGGTGGGGGGATGACGTCATCGGTGTGGAGGGGATGACGGTGTGGAGGGGGTGGTGGGTGGCAGGGGATGGTGGGTGGCAGGGAGGGGATAAATTAAAAAAAAAAAAATAAATAAGAAGTTAAATAGATTAATAAATAGATAAATAAATAGATAAATAAATAGATAAATAAATAGATAATTAAATAGATAAATTTAAAAAATAAATAGATAAATAGATAGTTAAATAGATTAATAGATAAATTAAATAAATAGATAAATAAATAGATAAATAAATAGATAATTAAATAGATAAATTTAAAAAATAAATAGATAAATAGATAGTTAAATAGATTAATAGATAAATTAAATAAATAGATAAATAAATAGATAAATAAATAGATAAATAGATAGATAAATTTATAAATAATTAATATAATTTTTTTATAACCTAATCTTCGACAACATAATTATAAAGCTCGCCTTTGTACTCATATCTGTGTGATGGTACCCATCGCCGTCGAGATCCCCTCGCCCCGCAGCCCGCGCGGAGCACCACATATTTATGCTGATATTTAATTTTAGAAATTACATCATTCATTCAGTCATAAAAAAATCCATTTATTTAACTCTTTTACATAATATTTCATACTTCATACTTCATACACGACGACCCGGCATTAATAAAGTAGAAAGTTTCCAATCTGTTCGCGAAAAGATACACGATATTTGGCGCGAAACACTATCGTGTCTCTTGACATAGTCAGACAAGACATTCTCCGGATATCAGACTCCAGATAGACACATGTGGATATTTTTCCTTCATCTGAGCAAAGAAGTCGCCATTGCGATCATGCATTACATGAATCGCTCTCAGTTTAGGATGCTGCTCGAAAATTGCGGAACTAGATAATTGCCGCAAGTATACTACTTTTACATCTTTACTCAGTGTCAGCTCATTGATATCGTCATGGTGATCCACCAAATTGATTTCTTCCAAGCGTTGACAGGAAGAAAACAATCTATGGAACAAATCTCTATAGAGTGTGCCATCATTCCTGTAACAAAAGCCATACTATTACTACGATTCAATCGCAAAAGGAAAAAAACAACAACTGTTAATGATGATTGCAAGAGATGTAAATTTCGTAAACATACAAATTTCAATAATAAAGAATATGATAATATGCATTTAAAAATATATCACAAACTTACATCCATAAAATACACAGTTTTCGCAAATTTTTACACTCACAGAGGTCATCAATATTTCGCGATGAAATAATACCTCCCGATATATCTAAAATTTCCAAGTCTGGACACGAATTTCTTAACTGCATTGTAATTGCGTCTGCATCTAGATCTTCTGCTACACCGCCGGGGCAAAGTAAGACACGCATTCGTCGAGTTTTTTGCAGTATTTTACAAACAGGTTTAGCTGTTTTAAATGTCATTCTAAGGTGTAAATGTTCTAAACCTTTTATGTTGCGGATGTTCGAGAGACCTTTGTCCGTTAATGCGTTGCCCCAGTATGCAGCGAGATCCAATACTAAAAATAATATATACATATATTGGTATCACATCCAATTTACCCGTAATCTTAACAATTCATATTTATAATATTAAATTAATTTAATTACCTTTCAAATTTTTACATATCCTCGAAATTTTAAATAAAATAAGGTTATTAACAGAGTCGCAGTCTCTTAACCGCAGGTGAGTTAAAAACCTGCCAAATTTGTTTATCAATCTTAACAAATGTGCAACAGAAAATCCACTTGATGTTAAATCCAACTGTTTTAAAAATTTACTTGTGGGTGCAAAAAAAGATATTATATTATGGATGTGAGTAGAATTTTTATATTGTATATTACGTAAATTTAAACATTTTAATTTAAAGAGACTACGATCCCGTGTTATTCTTCTGAGACGTTTATTTACTGCATACATGTGACTCAACGACCTCATATCTAGGTTTTTTAATATTTTTAGAATTATTTCATCCTGCAAAGATAAAAAATAAAATTTCAATACATGAGATTGCATATGGTGGTCGCGTGTACCCTTACCAAAGATAGCACTACACTAATTAACCGCGTTTTCTCGCGAGCGCTCGACCACGCTGACTTAAGTATGTAAACCAATTCGACAACAATATTCATTACCCCGATCGACACTCTCACCGACGATCACGTCAGACGACATAAGCTATAGGCGAACATGTACATGTGGAGAGTCATACCATCGTGATCCGCAGAGAGTCAGTCACGTGGTATTGTTGAGGACTAATATTCCACACATCCAACCATACACTACCACTCTCCACAACTACATATGTTAGCCCCAAATACATTTCGAATACTTACAGGAAGTACTAATAAATTCTTGCAGAGTGACTTCTCCTTAATTACTGATGGCAGTTTGATATCATCTCTCGTATTATACTTTGTATTATTCAAATGATGATTCCTGTGATATTTCTTATCCTTAGAAGATATATCACTGTGAAAAATATTAAAACAAATTAATTTTAATTGTCATGGATGAGGATATACTTGAAATGTTAAGATTTTCCATATTAATTGCACAGCATCTAGCCATGTAGAATACGAAGAGCTGGACATAAAATTTGTTTTTAAAACAACAATAAATATGTGTGAAAATTTTCAGAAAGAAACCTCAAACAATTTTAAATTTATTCTATTTTGAAAAATCACCTCCAAAACAGCATTCTAGACAGGGATACCCCCCCCCCCCCCTTAAGAGAATAAAAAAAGATTGAATATTACATATAGTCAATTATTATAATACCTTTCACAAATACTACAATATTCAAGAAATTTCTTTTGAAGATCGAGTATATCCAAGTGGGCATTTTTAGGATCAGGTGTCAAATTGTGAATATCCTGATGGCATGGATACATGCAGTTGATGCGTTTTATCAGATTAGTTAAACTCAGTTCAGGTTCTTTTGGACAGATTAATTTTGACGTCCCTATCAATTGCACGGCATCTAGCTGTGATGAATACTTTAAAACGCTGGACATAAATTTTAGCCTTATTGTTTTGGTTTTAAAGTTGCATGGATGCGATAATGATGGAGAAAATATCCTCGATGTCACAGGAACAATCTGACGCTGCCCACTCCATAATAAAAACCACTGATCATCAGAATCTTGAGCCCAAATTTTAGTTACGTATCCAGGATTATATACTTCATATATAGACACTCTGATTGGATATACAGCTTCGTGAAACTCGAGATCTTCAAAACAGAAAATTTAATTATAATCCTTTCTGAACACAAACGTATCTTTTTCAACAATATCTTATTTAATTAAAATCAATTCAAATGTTCTATATACATACCAATATAATTATAATGGCTGTTCCTATGATTTTGTGATACATAATTATCCTGCCATGGGGATCCCGAGATATCAAAACCATAAGTTCTCTGTGCAAGAAAGTTGTGCAAAAGTTAGATTACATTCTACTAAACAATAACACACGTAATAATATCATCAGAAAATACATACCATGACTAATGTTTTCGAAAAATCTCCATAATTCGGAAAATTGGTAGGTGTTCCAATTATATTTCTAGCTGTTTCGGCTAAACTTCTATTATTAATATAACATCCTGTCGCAGTGGCACCATTCACAAATTGAGAGATGAAATCAACACGATCCATTATATGCTATATCTATTATAATTATCCCACAATTAAAAATTATATATTATTATAAGTTTATCTTGTACGCTCTTATGATGTCAGACTGATAATCGAAGTAACATATTTTTGTTCATTCATCAAAGTATATCACACAAACGCTATTTGTAAGCCGAACAATAGGGTAACTCAGGTATATACATCACACCTAAGGACAACTCAAATACTACTGCAGCTTGACGCATCCCTCGTTATATACCCTTTACTCTCTCTCACTCCAACTGAATCTTGAAAGATCATTTCTTCCTTTGTTTTGGATTTCTTTCTTTGTTTTGTGTACTGCATCGTGAAAAATAGTGTGAAATAGATACATCTACGCAATAACCACCCCCCCCTTTTCCAAGAAAAAATTTGTTTATGGCACCATGAAACACGAATGGTTCTCGAGTGGATAACGTATTATAAGAAAGAATATTAATAAAGATATCGTACATGTATTTCATATTTCTAACATTTAATATTGTTCGGATCTGTAATGCGAACAGCGCGCCTGCATGCACGGCAGCCCGTTGTGCGTTCCATCGCCCGCTGAGTGGGGCGAGCGCGGCACCCCCCCCCCCCCCGCGCTGCGAGCGATAGCACCTGTCGCCGCGGGGCGGCTGACTTTCGCGCGGTCACATTTCCATACAAAAGGGTATACAAGGGCTTGCCTGCCCAAAGGAAAATCGAGCTCTCTCGCCATTTAACTCCCCGAGCATTACACATACCGGGTGTCAGGAAATAGCGATCGAGACTCACTTACACGAATCCAGCTCCAGCCTGGAGGAATCCCCTCACCGCTCCTCGGAGCGAAGAGCGAGGGTAGATTTGCGCCAGCTGTTGAATCCGGTAGAGTCCGCCTCTCCCACCCCACGAACAGGACGAGTTCGCTCGGTGGTGGTCGAGACCAAAGGCTACTCTACACGAGGCTCCAGCAGAGGCCGACGACGTCCACGACAAAGGAGGCGAGCCAGGAGGCCCTCCCCGCCAAGAAGATCACTAGCCAAGGTACCGGCTCCTCCACCTGAGCCGAGGTGGCTGCTCACGCCAATCAGCCTCCCAGAGTCACACCGGAGACTCACCCGTCCACCAGGACTGAGCCTAGCTCCGGGTGACCCTCGGGCTCTGAGGCCTCTTCCATCAGACGCCTGGCGAACTATCGGCACACAGACCGATCCGAAGAAGAAGAAGAGCAAGGAGAAGAAGATCGTCAAGCCGGCCCTGCCCTCCCCTGAGATCCCGGAGTTACCCCTCGATCGGGCCCCTACAACTCCGGGAAAAGAGGCCGACGCCAATAACAACTTTGGTCCTTTTCTTAACGCTAGACACGCAGCTAAAGCCAAGCTCGTGTTCTAGCATATTTTGAAAGTCCTGCGCCTGCGCGCAGGCGTAATACATCCTAAAATCAACTTCACAATGTACCTGAGAAAGCAATAAAGCTCTATTTTACCAAAGATTCATGTTGCACGCTTAAGACTTCCTTTCACGACCAAATTTCCATGCCGTTCCGAAACAAATATATTACATACGTCTTATATATTTTTATATATTTAATATTTTGTATTTAATATTTTTTACATAGTTTATTTGTCATATGTTTTAAAAGAACGATCTGCATGAATTAAATCACATTGTCCATGTATATCCATGAATTGTATGATCCATCGAATCCCAGCCATTTCACGTAGACCTTGTCGCCCCTCCTGCTCAGTACTTTCCCCAATGAGATACCTGTCCAGCTAAGTCGTGCGATGTAACTCGTGCTCGTAGAACGCTCCAGCGATAGATTTTCCGCGATAGTCCTCCAGCAGATAGGTTACGGGATTAGTACATACATGCGTATGTAAATACATACATACATACATACATACATACATACATACATACATACATACATACATACATACATATACATATATATGCTCACTAGCTGGTTACCCAGGCTTCGCCCGGGAGTCGTTTTTCTTAAAACGACTTCATTTGTGTTTCAATATCTTTATTGGGAACAAACATAAGGAGTGTGTCGAGTAGTTTTTAAGATTCGATCAATTATTTCCCGAAAAATTATACACTTTATGACACTCCTCGGGAAATTTTACCCTGTTTTATATACAGTTCTTTAAGATTCGGTCAATTATTTCCCGAAAAATTGAAAAAATTTTAGATTATAATAATTCTAAGTTTTTCCGGAAATAGAATAAAAAAAAGTACGTAAAGATTAATTAAAAATTTATTAATTTTACGTTATGCTACATACATACGTATATACACTATGTTATAAAGGTATTCGATAATGTCCCCACAGCAACGTATCAGTCAAATCCGGTACGATATAGATCCCGACACGTAGCTCTTCATAGGACATGCATAATTGTAGGTAAAAAATAATCAGACGGATGTGCATCGACGCAAAAAATTCACAAAAAAAAACCATATTTTACGTGACCTAAACTTTTGTATCGAAGACAAACAAATTTTTGTTTTTGCGTCGATGCATATCCGTCTGATAATTTTTTCAAGAAAGAGCCATACAGCAAATGTTATAGAATCGAGCGCCGATGACAGGCTGCTATAATTTATGACCTACAATTATCACGTCCTATGAGGAGCTACGTGTCGGGATCTATATCGCTTTCTCTTTCTCTCTTATATCCTGAACTGCAAGTTTTGGCCAGGCTCTGATTAGAGGGACTCTAGACGCGTTAAATCAATGTTTAATATAATAGAGTTTTAAATTTACGCCTCCATATTAATATCCCTTCCGACAATATAATATACGTTACATTACCCTACCTTATATTACATTACGTTACGTTACCATACATACGTACATACATATATACATACCTACACACCTACATACATACCTACATACATACATACATACATACACACATACATACATACATACATACATACATACATACATACATACATACATACATACATACATACATACATACATACATACATACATTACATTACGTTATACTATTACATTTTATACATACAATACACTACGATTTCGGAGGGGTATTTGATAATGCTCCCACGGTAACGTATCGGTCGAATCGGGTATAATGTATCGCTTATCGTCGTACGGACTCAGAGCGATTTTCGTCTCATGGATGGTGCGCACTTCATGCAATTTTGATCTTATGCAGAACTGCTGCCGCATCATTTCAATCTCCTCGTTCAGACACCGCGTGTAATCGTCGAACGTTATAGTTATGCGCTACGACGTTACTCTTGACACCTTTTGCTTTTTAGTGTCTTTTTTACCATCCACCTTCAACACGTACATCTTCGCTCTGAGTCCAACAAATTCCATCATTATCGCACCGTTATTTTCGTCCTTCATCAGGACCGGCACTTTTTTTATTGGTGAGAGGCATACCGGACGCGTTATCTACCGGATAATCGCTCGTGTCGAATCCGCCGATGTTGCGTTTCGTCGTCTCGTACACATCGTCGCACTTGATGCGGTATATAAGGCTGTCCGTATCAGTGTACATAATTTTGCATTTGTCGTGATACAACGGTAACATATAATCGTAGTGAAATCCATATAAACAGACTTTCGATACATGTTACCGTTGTATCACGACAAATGCAAAATTATGTACACTGATACGGACAGCCTTATATACCGCATCGAGTGCGACGATGTGTGATTAATTAAAAATGTATTAATTTTACGTTATGCTACATACATACGTATATACACTATGTTATAAAGGTATTCGATAATGTCCCCACGGCAACGTATCAGTCAAATCCGGTACGATATAGATCCCGACACGTAGCTCTTCATAGGACATGCATAATTGTAGGTCATAAATTATAGCAGCCTACAAAAATTTGTTTGTCTTCGATACAAAAGTTTAGGTCACGTAAAATATGGTTTTTTGTGAATTTTTTGCTTCGATGCACATCCGTCTGATAATTTTTTCAAAAAAGAGCCATACAGCAAATGTTATAGAATCGAGCGCTGATGACAGGCTGCTATAATTTATGACCTACAATTATGCATGTCCTATGAAGAGCTACGGTCAGGATCTATATCGTACCGGATTTGACCGATACGTTCCATGGTGACATTATCGAATACCTTTATAACATAGTGTATATACGTAGGTATGTAGCATAACGTAAAATTAATAAATTTTTAATTAATCTTTACATACTTTTTTATTCTATTTCCGGAAAAACTTAGAATTATTATAATACTATAAATCTCTTTAAGCAAATAGAAT